>APFE031214742.1:133311-145552 GCA_000404065.3 Pinus taeda | reverse complement strand
AAGGTTCTTCTCAGCCTTTTGATCCTGCTAGGAAGAAAAGTGTGCAGTGTAATTACTGTCACAAGTTCGGCCACATGAAGAAAGATTTCCAATAGAGGATTGCTTCTGAACAGAAGAAATAGGGAGGGCTCCATTAGACAACAAATGTTGCAGAACATTCCGAGCAAATAGATTCTGCCTTTTACGCCTTTATGGCTAAAAGGTCTTCAGATCATGTTCCGTCTTCTGCCTGGTACATTGACTCTGGTGCATCACGCCATTTCTCTCACATGCGTGACTGGTTTATTGACTTCTCACTTTTCAGTGATTCCGTGGTATTTGGCGGAGGTGAAAAGTACACAGTGGTTGGCAGAGGTATAGTTCAGATCCAGTCTGGTGGGTGCACACTCATCTTCCTAAATGTGTACTATGTTCCTGGTATGGAAATTAATTTGTTGTCTGTCAGCCAGATTATGAGGAACTCTCCCCAACTTGATATAGTGTTCAGTGCGCACAAGTGCTCTATTATCGACAGGGAGACTAGTCTTACGGTTGCTGTTGGCCTAGAAGATCATGGTCTATACAGGCTTCTTGACACTGGTGATTCTGCAGAAGTGGCTCTAGCAGCTCGTGTTTCTCCTATCAGCACTCTGTGGCATCAGCGATATGGGCATCTAAACATGCAGTATCTCTCTCAGCTTTCTTGGGAAGGACTTGTGTCAGGGTTACCTGATATTCAGACTCAGCAGTTGGGCGTATGCGGCGCCTGTCAAGCTGGCAAGCAACATCAGTCTTCATTCAAGGATGGAGAATCTTGGCGTGCATCTAAGGTACTCCAGTTAATTCATGCTGATATTTGTGGTCCTATGAATACATCTTCTATCACTGCTTGCAAATATTTTTTGCTTATTGTAGATGATTTCAGTAGAAAGATGTGGGTGTATTTTCTAAAATATAAATCTGATGCATTTAGTATCTTTCAGAAGTTTAAAAACTTAGTTGAAAAAAAGTCTGCCTATAATATCATGACTCTTAGGACAGATAACGGGGGGGAATTTTGTTCTTCTGCTTTTAACAACTTCTGTGATACTCATGGCATCAAACGCCAGTTAACTACATCCTACACTCCTCAGTAGAACAGTGTTGTCGAACGCTGCAACCGCACGGTTGTTGAAATGGCTCGTTCCATGTTACAGCACAGGAGTATTCCGAACAAATTCTGGGCTGAAGCAGTCTTTACTGCTGTTTATCTTCTTAATCGCTCACCCACTCAGGCTGTTAAGGGGAAGACTCTCGAAGAGGTTTGGTCTGGCCGTAAGCCTAAAATCAGTCACCTCAAAGTATTTGGCTCAGTTACATATGTTTGGATTCCAGCTGCTAAGCGCTCTAAGTTGGATTCCAAAAGCCAGAAACTCATGATGACAGGGTATAGTGATCATCACAAGGCCTATAGACTAATAGATATAGCCACTGGTCGTCTTAGCTTCAGTTGGGATGTAGTATTTGATGAAGACAGAGGATTCTTTCAGCAGTGTTCTGAGGATCAGGCTCACAGTGTTCTTCTTCTGGTAGGTCCACCTGATGGGAGGGATGATGCAACATCAGTGTTTGATAATACACTGCTTGAGCTTCCTCCAGAAAATAACCCTCGTCTTGCTGTCCCTATTGTTCTTGAGCCTTCTCCACCTCTTCCTAATATTGGTTCCTCTACTCTTCGGCCTAAATGGTGGGCTAAAACCATTGGTGATCTCCGGGATGATGAACTCCTTGAAGGTAGAACTTCTAGACATAAGAGCAAACAACAGTCTACAGTAAATTCTGCTCTTATGGCTAACCTACACAGTATTTTTGAGCCTCAAACCTACTCAGAGGCTAAGGGTACACCTGAGTGGGAACAGGCTATGGAAGCTGAATTCCAAAGTCTTTAGAAGAATCACACGTGGACCCTTTCTGATCTTCCTGCAGAAAAAAAGCCCATCAGCTGCAAATGGGTATATAAAGTGAAATACAAAGCTGATGGAACCCTAGACAAGTATAAAGCTCGTCTTGTGGCTCGAGGGGTCTCACAGAAGGAAGGCATCGACTATGAGGAGACTTTTTCTCCTACAACCAAGATGAGTACCATACAGCTTGTCCTTGCCCTAGCAGCTCAGTTCAATTGGAAAGTTCATCAGATGGATGTAAAGAGTGCTTTCCTAAATGGTGACTTACAAGAAGAAGTCTACATGACACAACCTCCAGGATTCAAGATTTCCGGTCAAGAATAGAAAGTGTGTAGGTTAGCTAAAGCACTCTATGGATTGAAACAAGCTCCGCAGGCTTGGTACATGAAAATTGATCAGTACCTGACAGATCATGGCTTTTAGCGGAGCCCATCTGATGCAAATCTATATATCAAACATACTAGTGATGATATCTTGTTTGTGGTTGTCTATGTAGATGACCTTATCATTACTGGCAGCGCTGCACATTTGATCCATGGGATCAAACAAGATTTATGCAGAACCTTTGATATGACAGAATTGGGACTTCTTCATTACTATCTGGGGGTTGAAGTTTAGCAGACTGAGAACCACATCTTTCTCTCTTAGTCTAAGTATGCCAAAAATCTTGTGGACAGGTTCAGAATGAAGGATTGCAAACCAGCCACGACTCCTATGGAACCGGGGCTCAAACTTTCAGCTTAGTCATCCTCTCCTCTTGTGGATGAGACTTTATTCAGGCAATTAGTGGGCAGTCTCATCTATCTTACTGCCACCAGACCTGACATTAGTTTTGCAGTTAGCTACATTTCCCACTTCATGTCAGCTCCTAAAGCTGATCATTGCATAGCCGCAAAGCGTGTGCTACGATATGTGCATGGCACTTCTGGTTATGGACTCCTATACACTCGAAGTTCTGATCCTATACTCAGTGGTTACACAGATTCTGATTGGGCCGGTTCAGTTGATGACCGTAAATCTACAGCTCCGTATGTGTTTAGTCTACGATCTGGTGCTGTTACCTGGACTAGTAAGAAGCAGCATGCAGTGGCTCTCTCCTCAACAGAAGCAGAGTATCGGGGAGAAGTTAAGGCAACTTGTGAGGCAGTTTGGCTTCGACGTATGCTTGAGGATATGCATGTTTCCCAGACAGGTCCTACTTCCTTGTTTTGTGACAATCAGGGAGTGCTCAAACTTTCCAAGAATCTAGTCTTTCATGAATGCACAAAGCATGTGGAAACTCATTGTCACTACATTCACCAGCTTGTTGAAGACGGACCCGTTCAGTTGCGATATGTTCCCACAACAGAGCAGCCCGCAGACATCTTCACCAAGCCTCTTGGTCCTGATAAATTTGTAAAATTCAGAGGGTCTATTGGTGTTGTAAATAGATTGAGCATTAAGGGAGGGTATTAGAATAATCCTATTATCCCTTTTTAGTATTTAATGCTCATTCTTTTAGCTGTTGCTATTTTTTCTTTTTTAGCAGTTTCTTTGATGAAAATGATTGTTCCTATTTCCTAAATAGAAACTTGATGTTTCTATTTGCTGTAAATATCTGTGTATTATTATTGAGCTTTAGCTTTCTCATCAATTAATTCATTCATTGGATAAAATAAATAGTTATAATTAATATTTAATATTAAAAAAAATTATAATTATAATTATAAAATAATAATAATAATTATAATTCAATATTAAACCGGACCTAGTCCTAGTGGGTAAGTCATTTGGTGATCAAAATAGTGTGATTCATGAGAAAATTAAAGAGATCCAAGGTTCAAAACCCTTTGATACTGACCTGGTTTACAAAGAGAAGGACAAGTCTTAGCTCCTAGAGGTTAATCGATCTTTTCTCTGAATCTACCTAGAGAGAGGAGGATAAGCAATAGCTCCTAGAGGTTAATCTACCAAGTGCTAAGAGGCATCAAATCTCTTAACGTGCAAACCTATTTTAGAGTGAAAAGAGATTTCATCCCTCATAATTATACACAACACACAGATCAAGGGTTAATATTTATCTCCAAGTTAGTTTTACTCCTTTAATTAATTTATCTCAAATGAATTAATTAAAAAAAAATGTCATATCAACATGTGTTATATTGGGTATGTAATATTGATAAGCCATAGTATTGGTTCATGGTATTGTAACAAAAGATATTTACAATTTAAGAATTCTCATGGAAAAGTGGGGATGAATCTCAATGATTAAAAATATTGTTTAACTCATATAGTACTTCTTTGTATAATCAATAATAATAATAATTTAAATTAAAGTTATAATTTTAATATTTTTTAATATATTTTTTAATATAGGCAATATGAAATGTATTTTAAGAGTTTTGATATTTATTCCTTTTTTTTTTGTGAATGGAGCATTTCTATTCATATGAAGAAGAGTACAACATGAGAAACTTGGTACTAGTCTACTTGTGGCCTCCTACTAGTCCTCATTCCTACCAGTCTTGTTGTCTAGAAGATAATGACAAAAACACATTGACCATAATTGCAGTACACATAGAGATCATATCTAGATTGGCCAAAAAAGACAAAAAGAACCCCAAAACCAAAATAGATCCAATATTCGTCTTAAATCAATAAGATTACCTAGCTCTTGGAACATTTGGTACATTTCTTGAAGATGGAGGGAGGCGAAGTCCATCATGAATGTGTGATCCAATATATGCCAATCTTCCCTCCAATCCATTGACCCTTGCTTGGATCCTTCTCTATCCTTGACCCTTCTCGGTCCTCAATGCAAGGATACTAGTCTATCCATCATGTGTCGTTGGTTATGCTAAAGGTCATTCATGAGAGTAATGATTTCATTCCAATCATGATGTCGATCACATGTGAGTTGCTCCAAGATGGTGGTGACTTCTTGAATTTGGTTTTCTAGTGAATCAGATGGAGGCAGAAAATCGATTCCACTAAGGGACGAAGGTGGTTATTGGTCTACTTCCTCCTTAAAGTCTTGAATATTTGCCTAAGGGTCTGCTCCACGGCCACGAGGCCATATGCCTTTGTGAGCATGATCTCACTAGCATTGCATGGGTCATGGAAAGCCCACTAAAGGCCATCAATCCCACACCCTATGCTTAGAGAAACTGACATCCACCCTTCCAGGACAAGGAGACCAAGGAGAGTTATAGAACTACACACTGGAATGGATTTGATGTACTGTCACTTCTGACACTAACCAAAACCACAACCATAAATGGTTCTGAGTCCCAACATAGAGAGGAGGAACCCCATAAGCAACACCATTACCTCCCCAATTGACCGTGAGTAATGAACACACGATAGAGACCAAAAGGAGCTTACCCCAAACAAACATAAACTCATCCATGACTTCCCAGAGGAAAAATAACCATTCCACCATATAAATTAACAATCCAAAAAGGGAAAAAATATGAACAAACCTAAAGGCTATGGGGGAGAAGTTAACTAGTGAGCTTGGAAATGAAATGACCACACATAGAGTCACCATAATGTCAGTGCCAACTATTCAGTGCTTCTCCCCAATTCCCTTCTCCTGCTAGGTGTCTGTGTAGACCACCACAAACTTGGATCTTAACTCATTCTATGCGGAGCTGCTACCATGACAGGGGATGAGTGTCTAAGGTTTTAGATGGTGTTTGTTCGAACTATTACAGGTTGGGGAGCGAGGGATGACAAGGATAATGAGCGACCCTACACTCCAACAGAGACATTCCCAATGAGCTTCCCTCTGCCCATTACCATGTAAATCCAATATCAATCAAAAATATCCCACATATCACATATACCACAACACCCTTCAAAAACCATGTGTTCTCGTGCATCACCTCAAGTGTGTTCAACACACTTCATGTCATCTCATATTGCATGCATTGGGATTAAATGCCCTCCATGTCCTTCACTTAACACCAAGGTTACGGCAAGGGCTAACCAGCCTGCCATAGGGCATTAAATGCCCGGGTACATGCATGCTATATAACAAAATAACACACAGCCTTTATTTTTAATTTATGTAACCACTGAGAGCTATGTGTTATTTTGTTATATAGCATACATGTACCAGGGCATTTAATGCCCTATGGCAGGCTAGTTAGCCATTACCCCAAAGTTATCCCATTAAAAAGATATTTATTACACTGCACTAATTATTAATTCATATCAGCCTTTACAAACCATATAAATAATTTAATTGATATAATTACTAATTTATATTTTAGCCTTTACAAACCATACAAATAATTTAATTGATATAATTACTAATTTATATTTTACTATATAAATCTTAGTAGCCATTTATAATTTCGTTTTTATGTTAATAATATGGGAGAAGTAGGTGTCTGTAACCTATTGAAGATTGTGTATTATGTGCCCGACCAGGCCTGGAATTAGACGTTCTACAGAATGTTTCTTTGATTTTTAAACGTATTTGACGGCACATTTTTTTTTCAAACGTATTAAATGACGGTTTAAAAAAATCTCAAACCGTAAAATTGACGTTCAAGTATGTAGGTTTCCCGTCATAAATTATAGGGGGAATGAGTGAGTACAGGGTCAGTTAACCTCACCTTAATAGCTCAGCCCAAGATTATTCCATAGTCGATGAAGACCATTGAATACATAGAAGAAAGGACGGCTTTGGTGTAAATGTTAAATAATTTCTTTTGTAAAATTAAATAAAGGTCCGTAATTCAATTTTAAGAGGTGAAGGCACAGATTTCTTATTTTCTAGGGCGATACATATTTTTTTTAGCAGAGGAAAAATCGCCAAAGCAGAGGACTATTTTGCCCGAATTTCAAGCAAAGTGCTGATTTAAATTGATTTTATAATTTGGGGAATTCTGGATTTAAATTTAATTTAAAGTTTTATACGCTGGATTTTGTTTCATGTCTACCCACATGGCATTTAAGTAGGAATACTTGCATTTAAATTTAGATTTTCATTGTATTTTCGAGTTTTTTGGCAATGTATTTGAATTGAATCATTTGCTCTCTTTTAGTTTTCAAATGATACAATACACAAACTTTCTACCTTTAAATGTGTTTACATTGGTCACTTTCAAGTCTTTAGGGATGTATAATGGTAGTGTTTAGCTTCATGTGGGAGTTATTTATAGGATGAACTTGATTTCATGAATCAGATGATATGCATTGTCTCTGGTTTTAAGCTTGCATTTCTCTATAAATTGATTTCCACTGTAATTTAAGATTTTGATTTCAGCCAAAATTGTGGCTTCGTTATAAGACAATCCATAATAATGTCCCTTCAGCCCATCCCATTATTGTGCCATCTCAACATAGTGAAGAAGAAACAAAAATTAAGTGTGTCCTTGCCACTCAGATCCGGTCAATGATATTTACTCACTATCCTATTTGTGGTATAAGGAGATTTAGAGTTGAACGTTAATTAATTACTATACTTTTCGGAGTTTTTTATTGGTCTGAATTTGTACAAACAATTTTGATTCATATTTTCTAATTTTATTACAAAATTTTAAAATATTTTATAGTTTAAAAATATAATTTTAAACATATAAATTAATTTGTCTTTTTTTTTTTAACTTAAATATTTAAATTATGCTAAATTCAATGGCCAAATTTATAATTTGATCTTTTAAATATAATTTCATTAAATTTGAAAAGGAAACAGTAAAAACTTAAAACATTGTTTTTCATTTCACATGGATCGTTGCATTGATGACAAGAAAAAATTTCTAATTATTGAGAGTGGTATGTATAGAGTAGGTTTTTTTGTGAAATATATGGTTATATTTTTTTTGTTTTTTAATTACACTGTTTCATGCAGTGTTTAAGTTGAAATTTTTGTATGGTTTTCTGTAGTTAAGCATGATTATATTAATTTCTATTTTAATATTTCTTATTAAAACAATATTTTTCTTTATTTAAATTTTAAAGATTTCTTTTGGGTTACAATATTGTATATTACTTTATGAAATTAGAGATACATCATATACTAACTAATGCTTAGAGGGAGGAAGCAAATATCAACCTCTAAAGTAGTATGACTTTGCTATAAACTGACAACACTCAACTCCTTGTCTAAGGATGTGCAGGTTTTATAAACTCTCTTGTCTGGCCTTCTGCTTTCTTGGTTTCATCTATCAGCTTTCAGTGTTGTTGAAAAGGAGGAATTGGACTCTAGACACAACATACATTGCAACTTCCCAAGTCCAACAAATGCTTTAGTCCATAAACTTAGAATTCTCTTCTTTCTTTACTCCTCACATATTGAAGTTCATTTCTACATTACCCCTAATTCTAGGCTATGTTGCGACTCAAAGAGGTATTCCACTCATGGCCTCCAATATTGACACAGTGACAAACTCACACACGACACAGCTAGGCTCTATTGAATGAACTTCGAGCAATATTTTTTTTATCCAACGATATTTTTTGGAACCTTAAATGTTCAACCTTGACAAGCAGTGCCTCATGTAACAATATGCTCTTGACTTTTGGAAAAAAAATAATTTGCTGAATCTTTCCCATATATTTTCAATCTGCTTTCATATATGCACAAAGTATGACAATTTTCATCTTTCATATCGGAAAGAGTTTTCTCTTTCATATTTGCACAAAGTATGACAATTTTCATCTTTCAATCTACTTTGATATCTGCACAAAGTATGACAATTTTCATCTTTCATATCAAAAAGAGTTTTATCTTTCATATTTGCACAAAGTATGACAATTTTCGTCTTTCATATCGAAAAGAGTTTTCTCTAAAGCCTGCCTACGGTTGAAGCATGAAAATGTATTCCAAAGGAGGTCTCAAATTGGAAAAGTTCACCACAATCCATGCGCATGTTCTTAGAAAAAGATTGGCTTAGAATTTCTTCGCACTATTGTTCATATCTTTAATAAAAGACTCCTCAATTAGTTGTAAACGTTATCATAATTCTTCCCTTGTTGTCAAAATAAATAACCCGCACTGCCTAGAATCATGCTTATCAAAAGTTAGCAATGTTAGTTCAAACATTTCGCAATGAGGATGATACTTCTCTCCACTTCATTGTTGTAACAAACTATTTATTCATCCCATGTTGTAGATGGAACTTAGCAAATTTGAGAGAGATTACATGCACAAAGTTTAATACAAAAACCATTAAAAGGATTAGTTTATGTCTTGATGGTTGCATTTACAATATACATAATTGTTATTTTAAACACAAGTTATCATATATTTTAGCTAAAATATCAAAGGTGTCATGATTGGGCTTAACCAACAAATCATTTGCGATGGGCAATGGTTCTTCGACAACTAGTTACTTCCATTTAGTATTTTTCTCTTGATGTAGGTTTTCCACGTCTAATATGCTTAGGGATGCATAACACCATCTCATCCAATGATGGTCGAGGATCCTCATCATCCTAACTATGTGACCTTCTTTAGTGCCTTTCAAATATTAAAGTTTAAGTATATAATCAAAACTATTAACCCAAAAAGCTGAAAAACTTTATAAAACATTAAAAGTGTAGTTTTATGCTATTTCGAAGCAAATATGCTAACTTAGGAAAAAACAAGGCATTTTCAGAGAGATTAGTGAAAGTTGAGATGCAAGAGTAGTTGAAAGAGAGTTTCCCTATAAGAAGAAATTGACACTCACAACTTTACATAGAACGTATAATGAAAGGAGGAAATTGACACTCACAACTTTACATAGAACATATAATGAAAAGGCTGGGTGAGAATCACTCTTGACACAATAGAATCACGATTATTTCAAAAGTCTAGCGAGAAATCCAATAAAATCGAACATAATTGGCCACACAAATATTCAATAATGCTTTTGTTTGAAATATTAATAATGTCAATATAACGAGAATATAAACAAGTGTAGTATTTTTCTCTCACATTGCTATTGTATATTTTACCCACTTTGAGTCACTTGCGTGAACTTGTCTCGTTGACTTTGGTGCATTGCTTTTTGTTTTGATTGTTACATTTTTATAATAGTTTTTTGGGTTAGCCATTTACATTTTGTAACACTTCTATTCACATAATATAACCAAAGTATTTGTGTGTAGATTTTTCTTTTCTAATAAGTGACTTCTCGATTTTGTTATTTCAAAGGTGATCAACTTGATTATTTTGTTTCTGAGTTGGCTGGAGCCAAATATTATAGAAGTTTCTTAATTTCTCTTGCCACTAGTTGTTTAGATACATTTTTTTAAGGAAGGAAAAAGAATTGTATATAAAATATTTATATCAAGTGGGAAAAGGATTCAAGGATATCGCATAAAAGCTCTATTATTTTGTTGAAGTTATCCTTACTATAGGTGGAGACCAAGATTGTATGTCGAAGAGGAGAGATTTCATGTGACGGTATGTCATTGTGTTATTGCACCATTTTGCTATTATAATGAAAGTGAATTCCCTTCTCTCATATTGATTGCTTTTGATTGGTATATGTTGTTTATTGGTTATCAATTATTATTGTGCTAACAAGATCTTGTAGAGAGACTTTTAGTAGCCTTGTTAGTAAATTGGATGTAGGTTTTTGGCTTGGCATTTGGGAGCTAGGATTTTTGGTGTACTCCTTCAAGTTGGTTGCTCCAACCATCTGTTTCTTCCATTAAGAGGTGATATTTATCATCCTTCCTTAGCAATTTTGATTATTGTTTGCATATAATAGGGATTCGTAGGAACAAATTCATGTTCCTAGCACTAGAAACTTGCATGTATTTTTGGCACTATGAATGAGCACATGTAGATGGTACTAAACATGTGGACACAATTTTTTGAATTTAAAATTTTCCTTGTGGGAATCCTACATACACAGTGACTTGGTTACTTTGGATATATGTTTGAGATCATGAAGTTGGTGGTTTGGACTATAAACTCATGAAAACACCATTTTTTGCAGTAAAAATCTATCATTTAGATATTCAAAGGGGCATATGCACTATATTTAGGGTATCTTTTAAGGATTCAATTATTATGCTTCTCTATAGTATTATATTCGTTGGTTTGAAAAATCATACACATAGGATATACTAGGTGAATATTCATTAAAAAATATGTAATTTACTATTAAAAATAATAGTGTTTTTGGGATATTATCAATTTATTCATATATGTGTAAGAAGATAAGGTGAATTTTTAACCAATTTGGCCATTTTTTTTTCTGAATGTCCAAAAAATGGCCAATTTGTAAAAAAAATTCCCCAAAAGAATTCCAATTTATGTTTTGTATAAAAAATAATGTACAAATTCTATGAAAACTCAAAATTCACATAGACTCAAATTCTATAAACAAAAATTAAATAGTAAGAAAGCCAACTCACATAATATTTTTACACCATCTGCAAATTCAATATATAAGTACCTCTAATCATCCCTCCAAGTTAGCATGTTATTGTATTTCCAAATTTTCATTACCACTAATATGCAGTAACCTTTCGATAAGTTTCAACAAACACTTCGACTTACTTTTTTATTTAATAACTTTGAAACTTCAACATTAAAATTAGTAGAGCCTCATCCCTAGGAATACACCCTTTTTCAATGTATTACATACATAATTATAATCACAACAATAGTAAAATTCTCAAGTGACATGACTTATCAATACACAAATTTCATTTTGAAGTGGGTAATCAATCAACTAGTGCCTAATCAATACACTATTTTTTCCTTAATTCTTGTAATTAAATATTTCCTTACATATTCATGTGATTGATATTATTGTTCATTTCATTGAATTGATTCTTTTAAGATGTTTAGTTATGATTATATTAATATATCTAGCTTTAAATTTTTTCTTAAATATTTTAATTTCATATTTTTTTTTTAATGATATAGACTGAATTATTCAATTAATTAGATGTTGTTTCTCTATGTTTCACTAGAGTACAACACATCGAATTAGATGAATGATGTGAGACATCTGAGATTGCAAAAAAACCATAGGGGACAATGTATTTTAATAAATCTACCACATGGATTAACAAGACTTTACGATAGTGTTCCAAAAATTTGATGTAGAGTTCCTATATGTTATAGAACTCATTACATTGAAGGTCAAGGATGGCATGAATGATTAAATGGTGAACGATGAATTGTAAGGAAAGGGTTTTGAATGGTCTTGAATGTGTGGTTTCTTAGGTACATGGTATAGATTAGAATCAAATGCAAATAAAATAAAGAGATTAAAGAGCATATATAATGGAGAATTTTTCAAGGAAATTTTGAATTGAAATAAAATTTATCAACAATTATGATAGCTTTATAATTTTTAATTAATTAATTTTTTTTAATA
>APFE031214742.1:99205-130567 GCA_000404065.3 Pinus taeda | reverse complement strand
GGTGTCAGAGTTGGTTTTTCCAATGCTTCATTTCCCTATGAGATAAGTATGATGAGCTATAAGCTCACATAGGGACTTTCATTTGTCAATTTCTCATCGTTATCCTTGAGCAACACTCGGGCTCCTCCATTGCTATATAATGGAGATCTTCTACGTACTTTTACATAAGATTATGAGTAATATAATACTCTTACAGGTAGCAATGCTCGATCATGGGAAGATAAGAGTTATGAATAGAATAAGGAAGGTAAAATGGCTTTAGTGAAAAAAAAAAAAAAAAAACTACATTATCTTCATATCATAAATGAAAAATCAATGGAGTGACTGCTAAGTCTACGAAGGTATACAGATTCTACCCCCTCTAGTTTTGAATCTATGACCTTATATGAGAAAACACATGCTCTTAACCATTAGGCCCACTCAAGTTATATAACAACTAATAATAATGAAAATTACTAATGACAATAAAATTAGTAAGAACATAAGACAATATGATTTGTAGAAGTTAAAAGAGTGAAAACTACACACATTCTAAAAATTCAAATTTAATATTTCATCAATTATATAATTAAATAATATAGGAATCTTTAAAAAAACAAACCTTAGTAAAATCATATTTGATCATTTTCAAACATCTGCTTAAATACAATACAATCTCACACTCTGGAAGCTTTCTAATCTCATTAGGGATCACCACTTCAAATTACATCCACAAACATTGAAATAATTTAGATTTTTAAGTTTTCCCATTCGACAAGGCAACGATTTTACATTTTTACAACCGATTAGATACAAGAATTGAAGACGTCAAATATTACCTATAAATTTCAGTGAAACCCAAATAGAGATATTCAAGTCGTCTTAATTGCCACAACGATGTTGGCAATGATTGTATGCTCCCGCAGTGAAATATCAATACCCTCTTTGAAATGAGATTGACTAAATATGCCTCTCGAATTTCTTTCAATCCCTCATTCACTCTCCCCACTCTAAAGAAACTAGTTTGGAAACTAGTTTGGAATTATCATGATATATCTTTTTTTCAGGTTTTCAGTATTAGCAATTTTGGACAAGCAGGTTTTGTATATGTTTTCTTTTTTAGATTAGATGATCCGGACTATCTGTCTCTATATTTAGCATAAGTTTCTGGGCTTTCTTTTGCCCTCAAACCAATCATGATATGTATTGAAGATCTTTATATTCTCTTAATATAAATCAATAATGATTTTTTCCACTGAAAAAAAAGACTTAATATCATTGCCCAAAACTAATATTCGCCTGCAATCATCCGAATTTGGGATTTGAGGGAAATGTTGAAGACATTGACTTAATATCATTGCCCAAAACTAAGGATCTGAATTTGAATTTTTTCAGTTATCCGCCAAGAAATAAATCAGGTACTAAACTTTCAATTAGCGTATTTATCGATCAATTATTCAGTTTAACTATAATATAGGAACTCCAACAATATTTCAATCATATAAAGGCGAGAAATCACCTAAATTCACGGGCATTATTTCAGTGAGGTAGCCGAATTAAAATAACTTGCACTTCTTTGACGAGTACAATATTTGAGAGTGGTGGAGAGTGATTAATGAATGTTTGACTTGCACATTACTTTATGCTTTCTTTAAAATCACGGGTCCTTTGTGTTCAATGATACAACGAGCAAATCCAACTTCCCAGTGTTTAACAATTTCAAAAGTCTAAACAATTTTAGAGGTACAGTTGAAAAGTAAGTAGGCTAAGCTAGTAGGAATTTTAGATCTGAAACCCTCGTCAAATTACACTTTTAATCATTGAAAACAAAATTGAGTTTTAATCATTTAAAAAATAATTAACTAAAAAAAGTCACTTCAAAAATAATTTAACCAAAAAATATTGATTTTTAGAAAATGTTAATTTTTTATATCAAAGTTTACCTATGATGTGTAACACTTTAAAAGTCTAACAATTTCAGTGGGCGAGAGGAAGAATGGACTCTTAATTAAAGTAAGAATAGGCGAGTCTAGAACTTAGAGACGTAAAAATTACGACTATTTCAAAAGTCTAACCAGAAAACCAATAAAATCGAACACAATTGGGCACACAAGACAATATTCAATAAGTTAGAAATGTTTTTGTTTCTAATATTAATATTATCAAATACAAAGAGCATATATACAATTGGGCATACAAGACACAATATTCAATAAGTTAAAAATGTTTTTTTTTCAATAAGTTAGAAATGTTTTTTCTTCAGGTTGAAAAGACACATATGATATTGTAGAAATAGGATGAATTAACATTAATATTTAATAAAATTAATTGTTTTAGAGAAGAGATGTCTAATGTTGTGTAGGGACTAATAATTGATATAGTATTGGTCTCACCAAAACACTAGAAATTGAGAGATACACAACCAATATTTAAACAAAAATAGATAACATTAAGTGTACATATATTTTAATTTATGTCCGAAATTTCCCAAAACATTGAATGAACCCACAATTGTACATAAATAATATATTAATACTTAAAAGTACAAATCATATTGACCCAACTAGAAAAGAAATAAAACCATAAATCCTTCAAAAATGGTACAAAGTAGCAATCACTTCAACCCCGACTTATGAGAACTGTAGCTATGTATCCCAAATGCATATCCATACCTGCACATAATAAACGTGAATGTATGTTAGTCATAACTTCTGGGTTGTTCAACATTTAAACGCACTATGTTCAATAAATTACGCCCAACCCAATAACTTCAATAAATGACACCCAACCCATCCTATTTCCCATTAAAACAAATCAAAGCACATGGATCAACAAAAAACAAATTCTCAGCCATTGGATCACATCCAAATCAATCAAGATCACACATTCAAAATGAAGTCATTGCAATCCATGTCCATCATTGCCACCAATTAAATTCAAATGCAAAAAACTATAAAGAAGTTCAACCACCACTGAAGTTGCACGTTTAACATTCAAGCTATTCACCAGCCCTTGAGACAAACTATCACATAACATTTGACAGTATATTCAGGTTAGTTATTTCAATTACAACACATTTTTCTTATAGTTTTATTTTTATTTCTCACAGTTTTTATTTCACTTTTCTTACAGTTTTATTTTCATGAAAATATATATTTTTTCTATTTTTCTTATTCTAAATCATTTTCAAATTGATTGGAAAATATCACACAACCATAATGCAAAGTATTGGCTAGTATGGTTAGCTACAGATGAAAAAGAATAGAACTTGTGGAGATAAGCTTTAACTTGAATTCACAACTACATATTCTAATTCTCAAACCACATGCGTTCATTTCTTCTTTTATTGAAAATAAATATTTCATTAAACTTTTTTCTTGATCAAAAATAAGTCCAAAAATCAACATGTGATAGACAATCTAGATCAACATCTTAACCAAAAAAGGAACCAGGTGTCACGTTTTATAGTTGAAATTCCTCCTAGAGCTTCCTTCATGCTTGAAGAGTGTTATCTATAAGAATAACAAGAGTATTGACATTAGGTCTCTAAGTTGCCAAAAAACCCAAATGAGAATTCAAGGATAGCACCAAAGAAAACAAGAAATGAAGAAGTTTATGAACCATTACATTGAACAACAAGTAGAGGGGTCTACTCATAGTACCAGAAGAAGGTGGAAACCTAGGGAAAACAAGAAATGCATAATTTTGTGAAGCACTATAGCCAACAATAAATAGATGGGTATGCTCAAATGACAAGAATGTATAAGCCCAAATGATCTTTTGGGAAAATTCAATGCTAACAGCATGAAAATATGTGAGTAGAGGCAAACATGATAATGATATCAAAAGGAATGAAAACATTGCAACATTGAATCATCTATCATGCAACCTAAGAAGGTAATGGAGGAGAAAAATAAGTTGTGAATAGAATCCCATTTGAATCAAAGTGTCAAAAAGGATTTCGTATATATCTTATGACGTAATTCATATATCTATGCAAGTTGAAATTTTTGTGGATGCTCTTTCATGTCGGATCTAGAGTTCTTGTCTCAAAGAAAAAATATAAATATTGTTCAAATCTTGGTAGTTAGAGACCTATTGAAACCAAACAATATAGACAAACATGAGGCTAAACAATTTTGTTGAAATAACAATTTATAAAAAAAGAACTAAATCAAATCAACGTCTTAACGAGAAACATCACTTTGTTTAGTTGAAATTCATAGGATGAATATGAGTGTCTCCAAAAGTGTCACACATTAAATGGAGACTTTAAAATTTTAAATATTTAAGGATTAAATTTAATTGAGACAACAGTAAGGCAACACACTTTATAACTAGGTCCAAGAACATAGCTAAGGCTACCCTCAGCAGCCAAACAACTTGCAAAATTACTATGTCTTCCCAATCCAAACCTCGGATGTCTGTGGTCACTATGAATAAAAATAATGACAAACATGAGGCTAAACAAATTAATTCAAACAACAGTAACTCCCATATCAACATCTTAACCAGAAAAGGAGCCAGGTGTCTCTTTTTGTAGTTGAAATTCCTCCTAGAGCTTCCTTGATGTCTGAAGAGTGTTATATTTAGGAATAACAAGAGTATCGACATTAGGTCTCTAAGTTGCCAAAGAACCCAAATGAGAATTCAAGCATAGTGCCAAAGAAAACAAGTAATGCAGAAGTTTATGAAGCATTACAGTCAACAATAAGTAGAGGGGTCTACTCATAGTACCAGAAGAAGTTGGAAACCCACGGAAAAGAAGCAATGCAAAATTTTATGAAGCATTATAGTCAACAATAAATAGATGGGTCTACTCAAATGACAAGAATGTAGAAACCCAAATGATCTTTTGGGTAAATTCAATACTAAAAGAATGAAAATATGTGAGTAGAGGCATGCATGATAATGATATCAAAAGGAATGAAAATGGTGGAACATTGAATCATATGTCATGCGACCTAAAAGTAAAATAATTGAAAGAAGAAGGTAATGAAGGAAAAAAATAAGCTGTGAACAAGATCCCATTTGAATCAAAGTGACAAAAGGCTTTCTTATATATCTTATGATGTAATTCATATATCTATGCATGTTGGCATTTTTATGGATGCTCTTGCATTGTCGGATTTAGAGTTCTTGCCTCAAAGAAGAAATATAAATATTGTTCAGATCTTGGTACTTAGAAACCTAATGAAATTAAACAATGTTGACAAACATGAGACTAAACAATTTAATTCAAATAACAATCCATAAAAAAGAGCTAAACTAGATCAACATCTTAACCATAAAGATCATTTTATTTAGTTGAAATTCCTAGGATGTATGTGAGTGTCTCCAAAAGTGTCAAACTTTAAATGGAGACTTTACAATTTTCAATATTTAAGGATTAAATTTAATTGAAACAACAATAAGGCAATGCACTTTATAACTAGTTCCCAGAACACAGCTAAGGCTACCCTCAACAGCCAAACAACTTGCAAAATTACCATGTCTTCCCAATCCAAACCTAGGATGTTTTTGGTCACTATGAATAAAAATAATGACAAACATGAGGCTAAACAAATTAATTCAAACAACAGTAACTCCCATATCAACATCTTAACCAAAAAAGGAACTAGGTGTCACTTTTTATAGTTGAAATTCCTCCTAGAGCTTCCTTCATGTCTGAAGAGTGTTACCTATAGGAATAATAAGAGTATTGACATTAAATATCTAAGTTGCCAAAGAACCCAAATGAGAATTCAAGGATAATGCCGAAGAAAACAAGCAATGTAGAAGTTTATGAAGTATTGCAGTCAATAATAAGTAGAGAGGTCTCCTCATAGTACCATAAGAAGGTGGAAACCTGGGGAAAACAAGAAATGCAGAATTTTGTGAAGTATTACAGTCAACAATAAATAGATGGGTCTCGTTAGATGGCAAGAAAGTAGAAAACCAAATGATATTTTGGGCAAATTCAATACTAAAATAATGCAAATATGTGAGTAGAGGCAGAAAATATAATGATATCAAAAGGAATGAAAATGGTACAGAATTTAAGCATAAGTCATGCTACCTTAAAATAAACCAACTCCAAAAAGAAAGTAATGGAGGAGAAAAATAATTTATGAACAAGATCCAATTTGAATCAAAGTGTCAAAAAGGCTTTCGTATATATCTTATGATGTAATTCATATATCTATGCAGGTTAACATTTTTGTGGATGCACTTGCATTGTAGGATCTAGAGTTCTTGTCTAGAAGAAAAAATATAAATATTGTTCAGAACGTGGTACTTAGGGACCTAATGAAACTAAATAATATTGAAAAACATGAGGCTAGACAATTTAATTCAAATAACAGTTTATAAAAAAGAACTAAACCAGATTAACATCTTAACCAGAAAGATCACTTTGTTTAATGGAAATTCCTAGGATGTCTATGAGTGTCTCCAGAAGTGTCAAACTTTAAATGGAACTTTATATTTTTCAAGGTTTAAGGATTAAATTTATTTGAAACAACAGTAAGGCAATGCACTTTATAACTAGGTCCAAGAACACAGCTAAGGCTACCCTCAGCAACCAAACAACTTGCAAAATTACCATGTCTTTCCAATCCAAACCTAGGATGTTTGTGGTCACTATGAATTACAATAATAACAAACATGAGGCTAAACAAATTCATTCAACCAATAGTAACTACCAGAACAACATCTTAATGAGAAACGGAACTAGGATAGTGCCAAAGAAAACAAGTAATGAAAAGTTTATGAAAGGCTTGTTTTCCAAGTACAAATACAGTCATGGTATTTTAAGTGTAAAAGTTATCAAAACAACAATAACTGATAAGTTTGAGGACATACAAAAAAATTATTCTGTAGATTTTATTTTTAAAGGATACCAACATACATGTTGATAATTTCCTGTAATAAAGCAGAAATATGTTTGGCTTGTATGGAAGCATAATTTTCAAATATCCTTAACTAAATGGATGCAATAATTCTGCAGGTAGTTGCATCTCTGGCAAGAGTTAATTATGTTTCTTGTACAAGGAGAAGTGGCAAGAGAGTGACAAGCAATGCCTATCTGTAATGCCCTTCGTGAGACAAGGACAGGACATATGATGTGAATGTCAACAATGCTCCAAGAAATGTTGTTGAGGATAACCATGCAAATGAAGTTGATGTTGTCACACCGTCACCCATAGAGCCACCGTCAACAAAAATACAAGGGGAAAGTTCAACTAAAAATATCAGCGCTATAAGAGGTTGGAGAAAAGAAGAAATGTTAGTTTCAATTGACGACATATAGTTAATGGATATTCAGTTCGGGCATCTGCAAAGAAACATGATATTCCTCCCTCATCAATACATTATTGGATAAATAGGTTGGCTCATACAAAATGTAGAGGGCATCTTACATTTATGACTGAAGAGGAGGAGGCCGAAGTGGTTGAGTAGTGTAAAGAGATGGCCCAATTGGGACATGGGCTAGAGTTGATACAACTCAAATCCACAGTTGCTAAAATCTTTTAAGGGATGCCAAACCCATTCAAAGATGGTGCTATAGCAGTTACAACCACCCTCCAAAATTTTGTCTTAGCTTCATTTTGGAGCCTCCCTACCAACTTTTCACAACACCTTGTCTTGCTTCGTCAAGTACACAAGCTTCAGTGTTTTACTTGCACAAAGGCAGCCTGTCGATCACAACTTGATGAATTCCCCTCATAGGCTAATCACCCAGACGTGGTCTAGTTGCAGGCTGAGAAGCTCCCCCAATAAATTGCGCAATTCTAGAGGGAAACCAACCTTCCCTTCAGAAATTGCACAATCTTGACTAGTAGCTTGCTGGGCTCCAAAATTGTGCAACTTCGGCAGTCAACACACAGAGTGAAAATTGCGAAATTTTCCCCAGCAGGGCTTCTCAGCCTAAAATTTGTGCAAATATGGGTAGCAGCCAGTTGCTCTACCCATAAATTATGCAAATCTCTTGGGCAGTCAACCTAGTTCCCAACCAAAAATGCGCATTTTCTCCCAGTAATTGAGTAGCCTCTTGCATGTGCAGCTGAGTTGATCGATTACCTTCGGGACCGAGAAAAACAGACATGCATGCATGGGATACTTCTCCCAAGGTAGCATACAAAGGAATCCCTTGTTTTAGGGATCAATTTTTGGCAGTTGGAGATTACATGCAAGGATCATTTCAGAAACCTCCCACCAAGTGTCGCTTTCCCTAGATTTGTGGCATGCGTGTCACAACCTCGATGTTATCAAAACTCATCTATCAAAAGCATAGAGCTCAATCCTCACATAAAAATTATAGCTCTGACATCCCACATCACATCTAGGAGCTATCGGCACATTCAACTCAGTTGTTTTGGGCTAAGCCTGCTTTCCATGACTTGTGTTGCATTTTTGTCGATTTTTGTGTTTTCTTCGTATGGATGTTGTCTGCTTGATTTCAGTGAGAACTTGTTGTCATTTTGATACATACTAGCTTCTATTAGAAATGTTTTAGTTTTCTTTTCTATCTCACTGTTGTCGCATGCATGAAATTGTTTTTCACGAACAATCGCCAATTCAGCGACTCACCTCACCCACATACAAATTGTTTCGTTTTCTGAATCTGTCATTCAACATTTGCATGCATGATCATTCATTTATTCTTACACTCAGTATCACCATGCATCCACACTCACATTCGCGTTCAATTACACGTCTGCGAGTTTATGAAACCTCAGCCTAGACTTTGCCTTCATTAAGATAGCATTGCACAATCTAGGGAAGGAAGACTTTGTATTCCTCTCCAGAAATACGAATTTTTGTCCTGGCACTGCCCTCAAAGATTGTTTTTCACATTTCTGAGGGACAATGATTACTAGCCCAGAAAATTATGGAATGAAATCAATGAGCCTACAACCATTTCCAGCTAAGATTGCACATTGCACAATTCCAGCAGTGAGTAGCCAGAATGAACTGTGCATTGCGTAGTTCCAACAACCAGTTAGTTGCCCAGCAACCCAAACTGTGCCTTGCACAATATTGGCAGTCAGTCTCCCGACCTCCTGACTAAAATTGCGTAACCTTCATGATTAGTCACACACGTATGTTGCAAGTCAGTTCCCAAGTTCATTTTGGTTTTTGACTAACAGATTGCTTGCCACGAGTGTTGCAATATCTCCAAGTATTGCAGGTGTTCATTTCCCTCTCAGAAGTGCAAGTACAAGTACAATGGTTTTCAAGAGAACAGAGTCAAAGACACCATTCAGAGCACACATGGAGATGCAGTCGATCAAATGTCTATGAGCTTGCCTAATCACAAAGATATCAAGTTGTTCGTAGACAAGGACATCAAGATATGACAATAGCAGCATCACAATGAGAAATATCATGAACAACAGCTGAAGTTAGCATACCGAATGCAATGAATGCAACAAATGTAACAAATGCAAGAGGAAGGTTGTTGACAACACAGAGGTAGAACAAAGTTGCAAGCTCAAGCAGATCCACTGATGAGGAAAGAAACTTTGGAGACTTAGATTATGAGGTGATGGCATGACATGAAGATCGCACGAAGACAAAGAATAAAACAAATAAGGAGTTGCATGTGCTGAAGCAGCAGCTCAAGGAAGAACATGAAGTTGTATAGGCAGACAAATGAGTTGTAGCAAGAACAGGGACAGTAGTGGGTGAAACATGCACTCACAGATAAAACTGCGCCCGTACAAGTTTTAGATCTATCCCAACAACTGGCACGGAGCATACATGGTGAGCAGTGTTGTTGATTGTATGCAATGGATTCAGCAACATGCATGTCTTTGTGCACACACATGTGATCCAACCCATTTAGCACACTCACCAAGGCAAAGACAAGGAGCAAGTCCAACTAGATCTGAACATGTACTTTGGCAAGTTGATGGACATGACCACTAGCACAAACTTGAAGATTAGCACACACACTATGCATCAGTGTGTTGCCGATCTAGACGCACCCAAGAATACCATGCACATGTTAGCAAACGAGTCGAATGAAGGAGCCGAACCAATGCACCAGTTGCAACTGAGGCAAGAGTTTGCTTTAGCAAGATGTCATCATGGGATGCATGCACACCAACATAGATGACCAAGCTTGGCTTTAGCTGACCACCTTCACCATCATAAGCATGTCAAAGAGGTGGTAACCAAACAATGAACTGAGTATCAGTGATGTCTTGCATGGGTTGCTCAAGCCATGTTGTCTCACATGAGTACATGTGCATTGTGATGTAACATCATGTCAAATATAAGTCAAGTGTCGATATTTGGATGTAATAGCCAGAGAGCATATGAAGAGTCATGAGGGTAGATGAATTGTCACAAAGGGGAATGTCAAGGGTGACCCCACCCTTTTCTATAAATAGTCCCTCATAACTCATTAGATGGGCCTTTGGTCAGCCAAGCTTCCGATAAGACTATCCTCGAGAGAGCTTGGACAATATTCTAATGTCCCTTGGCTTCTCCACTGCATGGAGCGAGTACATCTCTTTGGAGGAGTAGGCGGATGTGGCTATAACGTTCGACTATTGGGGCTAGTGGTTAGACATGCATGTATTATATGACCAGAACTTACACTTCTTTATATAATAAGAGCCAACGCATTTCATGCATATGTTGTATTGTATTCCAACTATCTTATTTACTCTAAATGGCATATGTATTTGCTTTCTTACACATAAATGTACGGACTATTATGTATGAGTATGTATGAATCTTTTTGAAATGTGTTGTTGGTTTAACCATCACTTTGGATTGCCAGCTAACTTGCTTTCCATCTTGTGATGCATCTTCACTCATGTGTTCCCTTCCCATTTGAGTACTATTAGAGGTTGCCAAGGGGTGAACGCATCTCAACCCACATGTGTTAGAACATCTCACGCACCTTCGTTGACTCACTGTAGTTGTCACACCCTTGCTACCAACAGAGTTATCTTACTTTCCTCTGTGTGAAATAGCAGTCAAGGAATTGCTATACATCTCACTGCTGTGACTCCTACACCAAATGGTCTGAGGTCTAATTGGGACTTCTTACTGGGGAGATCCCATTACATGTTGGTGGGTCCAACATCATCAACTGATGGGTTTCTTGGTAAATCATGGTGGTTTGGGTTTATAAAAAGGCATCTAGACCTTGTATTGCATACAACTAAGGGCCTTGATATAGACAAAGCATTAAATTTGCGCCCTACAACTGTACGTAAGTTCTATGACTCTCTTTCTAGTACTTATCATAAACATTCTTATGGTGCAAACCATATACGGAACTATGATTAAATAGGTTTACAGACATGAAGGAATTGTGGCATGTAGGTAATTGCCAAGAGAGGGGGCTAAAACGAGCCAAAGATTTTTCCTAAGAGAAGGGAGTGCATAACTATTCTATGTTGTGTCAATGCAATTGGTACTTCAATCCTAGGATTTTATCTATTCATAGGTAAAAGTCAACTGAAAAACTATCTACAAAACTGTGAACCGTGTGCATGCATGGCTACACATCCCCATGCATGGATGACTAAAGAACTTTTTTTTAAATTTCCTTTGTCACTTTGTTACATCTATGTCAACTGGTGTCTCACCTAATAATAGACACCTACTGATATTAGATGGCTATGGAAGCCACTTGTTGTGCAAACAATTGAGGAAGCAAACAATTTGGGCATCGAAATTGCAACCCCTTGATGTTAGTGTGTTTTTCCCTTTCAAGAACTATTTCAGGTTAGAGTGTGTTGCATGGATGACAAAGAATCTAGGGTTTAAGGTGAAAAGGTTCGAGCTTGATCAAGGTGGCTCTAGATACATTCATAGGACAAAGAGGGCTAATGGAAGATCAAAAATCAAAGTGATCAGAATGATTTCGGACCAGGGCGAGAGAAAAAATCTTGTCATCCTGATCGTGGTGATGTGAACGGTTTGTCAAACCGAGTCTGTATGCTAAATTTAGAAGCAGTCAAAGTTATGTTGACTTTTGCTAACTGGGAAGGCTTAAGGAGGCCACAATTTGGACAGAACCCGACCACCAGATTCTGGCCAACCTAGGCCAGATTCCTGGTGAATTTGTGGCCCGGTTAATTTTTCTCCTTCGGCCTAAAATCCGAATAATTTTAAAAGGTCCTATTTCTTAAAAAATTAAAATAATAATAATAATAATAATAATATATGTGGTGGCAGGCCACCACCCCCGCCACCCCTCATATCTCATAACAAAATTGTTTAAATTAAAGGGGTGGGCGACCATGATCCCGCCGCCCCCGGAACCTCTCAACACCACGTGGGGTGGGCGGCCATGACCCCGCCACCCCTCCCACCATAGCTCAATGTAAATGGGGTGGGGATATGGGAGGGTCAGGCTTGGGGCACGGACCCAAACCCCAACACACCCGCACCAAAAAATTTGTGACAGGAGTTTAGTAAGGGAGCCGGCGGGGGTCGAACTCGCCTAGCCCACATGGCCGGCCCCCAAACGGGCAGCCCCCTATAATACGGCAACCATCCAATGTACCAACAAATATTTAATACACCAACCATTAATACTTACAACCAATGAACCTGCCACCATTAACGTGCCTTTTGAATTGGTTGTGGTTAACGGTTATAAACTGTATGCCAAAAAAATTAGATGCACGCCTAATTCGAGACGGTCGGTATTTGATCCCCTGACCTCTCTCTAACCACACAAAAAATTTACCATTTGCGCCACAACCACCTTCTCGGTGGATCCACCCTCCAAACCTTAAATTAACTTTCATCTGCACAGTGCGGGGGGATGGAGGAAGAACCAAATCAATGCAGGTGGAACCATGACTCTCGGAGAAACATGGATTAGAACCATGATTCTTGAAATTTTCCCGAGGAGGTATTTTTCCCAAGGAGGTAACTAATCAATGCACTAACTTTTTTTCTTAAATTCTATAATAATGTATAGGCTCACATCTTCATGTGATTGATATTATTGTTCATTTCATTCAACTATTCTCTTAATATGTCTAGTTCTGATTATATTAAGATATTTAGCTCTAATTTTCCTTAAATAGTCTAACTTCATATGCTTTTTCCATAACATAGATTGAATCATTCAATTGGTTATGTTATTTCTTTGTTTCACTAGGATACAACATATCAAATTGGATGATGTGGGATATCCAAGATGCTAGAACCAAGATTGTGGAAAACCATGGAGAACAATGTAGTTTAATAACTATACCACATGGATTAGCAAGACATTAAGATAGTGTTCAAAAAATTCAATATAGAGTTCCTATACGTTATAGGACTCATTAAATTATAGGGAGTAAATGGTCAACAAAGAAGTGGAAGAAAAGGTGTTTTGAATTGTCTTCAATGTGTTGTTGACTTGGCACATTGTATAAATTAAAATCACAGACAAATAAAATAAAGAGATTAAAGATTAAACATAATGGAAATTTCTTCAAAGAAAATTTGAATTGAGATAAAATTTATTAATAATTTTCATAGGTTTACGTTTTTTTTACTTATTTAGCATATATATTTTTTTAATAAATACCTTTATATATTTAATCAAGTTGTGAATACAACTTTGCTCGTTCTATTCTTCCCAAATTCAACACCCAATTATTTCGGATAGAGTGCCTTCCACATGTCATCTAAAACCAAAAATAATTTCTTGGTCTTCATATAGGTACACAACTTCATATTCGCCATATCGGAGGAATAGTTGGTCAGATCTAAATTAATTGTAGAAGCAATATCATTTTTCATTTGCAGAATTGGAATTTGGGCAACTGCAACCCAAATCACATGATCAAAAACGTTACTAAGGTGCTGTAGATTGTTTTAAGCAATGTTGTTTTACCACACCACCCATATTATATACACCTATAATGCGAACATGGGGAGCTTCCAAAATCCATATGTGTAGTTGTTCCTCAGCAGATTTTATTTCCAATCCGACCAATCCGGTGTCATGTTCATCCTGAAGTAGTACCACAAAACATAGAAACGTCGGTTCTAAGTTGATCATGGAGTTCAAGAATAGTTGTGTTCCACTCTCGAATTTTATTAAAGACATTGGGCTTGCACATGAGGGAATAAATACAATGTTGTAGCCACGTGTGTTCTGAATGATAGATCAACTATCTGGCCTCTCTAAATTTGTGTTGCATCCTTAGAAACCAATTCTTTAGAGAATCTGGCGCCTCCCTCTACTGATGTTGGAACGAAGAGCTAATATCAAGTAGGAGGCTCCTCATACGACATAACTGCTCTTCCATATGCTAACAGTTGTCATCCGGGTGAATTAGATCATCTGTCTATTGGATGAGGGGAAAAAAATAACACTGCTAATGGTGTTACCTATAGTTCTCGTTACAGTATCCATTGTGTGTACCAACAAAAGACGATATCAGAGCAGCATATCAGATGAAATGAGATTAGAATAGAATAGAGTATGGATTAAAAACTATTAGAAAAATTTCATGGGGGCATAGGAGAGGAGTCTCACTCAGAAATTCAGTTGCGGAAAAGTGAACTTGATTAGAAATAGGTTGCGGCAAGTATATCACAACCACACAGGGACTTAATTAAAATAGAAAGAAAAACAGAGTAAAACAAAAGATGTTGCGATAAATCTACTTGTGAAAGATTAATACCATAATGCAATAAGCCAAACTTTATATTATATGTTAAAATATAAGGAAATACATTCAAGTGGTAAATGGAAGCTGCAGCTCCAAGTGAAAAAAACACAACAAACGTAGTGCAATTTACGCATTACTGGGGTTGTGGAGTAAACTTCTGTAAAACTAGTTTTCATGCGCCCACCAATATTTCCTCCACAATTTTCTCCTCACTATATCATAGACTCTCTCTCTCTCTAATTTGCCCAATAATACAAATGAATTTTACATCCATATTTATCTCAACATACAAATTTGACATTAATTCATAACAAAGAAAATAATTAATACGCAACATGGGCGAATTTACATAGTAAATGGTTTTCTGAACTTGCAATTGTTGTGATGTGTGGGCAACAATCGTGGAGTGAATTCTTGCCCATACACACTTACTAAACTTCATTGAATTCTGTAAATTCTTGTGATGTGTTGCAGAATGGTCCATGATGTACTTCTTCTCTGACTTCTGTCCTTTCGCCTGAAAACAAAATCGCAACCATGCAATGGTTGACTGGGCAAGCATGGGGTTTTTCAATGTGTTTAAGGTGGTGGTTGGGATTATTATTTCCAACACTCCCCCTTTATAACAACTGATTCCATTGAAAATTCCCAAAAAATCTTTGAGATAAACAAAACATTCACATGCCAATGGCTTTGTGAAAATATCAACAAATTGTTCTTGTGACCTGCATTGTTACAACACAATTTCATCATTGTTAATCAAATCTCTAATAAAATGATATTTAGCATCAATATGCTTAGTCCTCTTGTGAAAAACAAAATTCTTTGATAATGAAATTGCTGATGTGTTGTCGCATAAAATAGTTGTCATTCCTTCTTGGTCGTGGCGAAGATCCCGCAACATCCTTCTAATCCAAACTCCCTGACATGTTGTTGTTGTTGCGGCGACATATTCATCTTCTGCTGTTAACAATGACACTATAGGTTGTGTCTTGGAAGCCCATGAAATGGCTCCATAACCAAAATGAAAAACATATCCTGACGTGCTTTTTTTGTCATCGACACTTCTTGCCCAATCACTGTAAGTCTAACCAACCAGCCTAAAATCATCTTTTGCAGTGTACAAAACACCATACTGCTTTGTCCCATTGGCATACCTTAGAATCCTTTGCGATGCTTGCCAATGCGTCTCCTTGTGTGTCTCCATGAACCTCGACACCAAACTCAATACATACATTATATCTGGCTTAGTGGCGGTCAAATACATCAAGTTGCCTATCATACTTTTGTATAACGTCGAATTGACATTGTTGCTGCAATCTCCTTTGCTCAACTTCAAACCCATGATAGTTGGAGTTGGTGTGGGCTTGCTGTTCTGAATTTTAAACCTCTCGAAAATGTCTGATACATACTTTGCTTGAGAGATAAAAATGCCATTTTCTATTTGCTTCACTTCTATTCCCAAAAAATACCTTAACGACCCCAAGTCAACCATTTCAAATTCATTCTTCATGACTTATTTGAAATCAACAATGACGAAATCATCACTGACTGTAAAAATTAGACCATCTACATCTAAGACAACAATGAGAATCTTACCATCATTCTCTTTGATGTAGAGAGTAGATTCACCGTCACATTTGTCGAACCCATTGTCCAACAAGTAGGCATCTATCCTGTTGTACCATGCACACGGTGCTTGCCTTAGCCCATAAAGAGTTTTCCTCAACCAATACACTTTGTATTCTTGGCCTTCTACCTAATAACTAGGCAGTTGCGCAACATACACTTACTCTTTTAGCACTCCATTCAAGAACATTGACTTTACGTCCATTTGATACACTTTCCAATTATGTTGTGTGACAATTGCCACAACTGTACGCAACGTGTCCATCCTCACCATTGGCGCGAACGTCTCTGAATAATATCTTCCATGTTGTTGCTTGTATCCTTTGACAACTAGCCTTGCTTTGTGCCTTTCAATCTTCCAATCGACATTGCTCTTGGTCTTATAGACCCACTTCACTCCAATGACTTGTTTTGGTTGCGGCAAGTCCACTAACTCTCATGTGTCATTCTTTTCTATTGTTTCTATTTCTTCCTCCATTGCCACAACCCATTTTTCTTCTTTGACTGCATCTTCAAAATCGATTGGGTCATCTACATGATAAAACAAAGAAAATAATGAATTCAAGCCAACGCAGCTATCAACCTCATCTTTCTCATAAATTTCATTTAAATTTCTAAATTTTGGTCTTTTTGAGCTTGCCGAAGATGGGCTTGACATGTCACTTGGTGTTGTGCTTTGCGGCATGCTTGGAGAAGCACTTGCTTGACTGCGTGACATTGTCCTATTATTGGTTGATGGTGTTCCTTGTTGCCTGCTTTATTGTGCTTGAATAGGAGTAAAGGGAGTCACTTTGAGGAATTGCTTGCTACTATTAATTCCTCTTTGTCCTCATGTGGTATACATGCTTTCACATTGATTGTCTTCTCTAAACTTCCATCCCATAATTCCTCTTCTATGAACTGCACATCTCTGCTGATTATGACCTTCTTGGTTGATGGATTGTAGAGCTTGTATTCTTTGGATTCATCATTATATCCAATAAATATGCATTTCTCCTCCTTGTTGTCCAACTTCTTCCTCATCTCATCCAGGATATGCGCATATGCCACAAATCCAAAGACTCTCATGTGAGTGACACTATGCTTTCTTCCACTCCATGCCTCCTCAAGAACTATGTCTTGGACACTTTTGGTTGGACATCTATTGAAGATATATGCTGCATAAGTGACAGCTTCAGTGCAATAATCATTTGGAAAATGTTTTTCCTTCAACATACTCCTTGTCATTTCCATAATGGTCCTACTATTCCTTTTCGCCACACCATTTTGCTGAGGTGTATATATTGTTGTAAATTGCTTGTGAATTCCATGTTCCGTACAAAAACGTAGGAAATCATTTGAGATGTATGCGCCACCTCTATCAGTCCTGAGGACTTTGATGTAATGTCCACTTTTCTTCTCAACAAGAGCCTTGTACTAGAGAAAGCGCTCAAACACTTCACTTTTATATTTTAGGAGATAGACCCATGCCTTCCTTGTGTAGTCATCTATGAAGGTCAATAAATAGTAGCTGCCACCAATTGATGGTGTCTACATTGGTCCACATAAATCTGAGTGGACAATCTGCAATGCTGCCTTTGCCCTTATTGACTTTCCTACTGGAAATGTCTCTCTATGTTGCTTTCCCAAGATACATCCTTCACATAGGTTGTTCGGTTTTTCTATGAGTGGGAAGCTCTTCACCATGCCTTTCCTATGCAGAAAATTCAAACCTCCAAAGTTGAGATGTCCAAATCTCAAATGCCATAACCAATTTTCATCTTTGACCTCTACTTGATAGTTCACTTGTGTGATAATTGCCTCTTTTCTTCCATCCTCTTGTGAGTTCATTGATAGTTGTGCTTGTGCACCTTCTTCTTTCAAATTTAATCTTATCTTTAGGGGAAACATTCTATTATTTGTCATATGAACCTTTGCAATTAGTTGTCTGCTTAGGGGCCTATCTAAAATTGTGCACACATCATTTTTGAAGAAGACATTGTATCCCTTTTGCATCAGTTGTCCAATGTTTATGTTGTTATGCTTCAGACCAGGGACAAAGTAAACATCTGAGATGTACTTCTTCTCCCCCTTCTCTGTTAGGATATTAACTCTTCCTTTTCCCATGACAGAGCCTTTTCTATCAATCCCTAATGTCACTTCAGATTTCACACTTTCATCTAGATTGGAAAGAATTTCTATGTACTCTGACATGTGGTTGCTACACTCTGAATCTAGACACCATATATCAATTTGTTTTTCTTGTGCTACATTACAAGCTAAAAACATGTTATCATGGTTGTGATTTTCTTTTGTGAAATTTACACTTGGATTGTTATTAATGTCATATTTCTTCTTTCTACATTCATTTTCATAATGGCCATACTTTTTATAGTAATGGCATTTAACTTGAGATTTATCATACCTCTGACCTTGTGCTTGATTTTGGCTTGGGCCTTGACTTGGATTTTGATTGTTGCCCCTTCCACTTGAGCTTGAAGGGCTACTTCTTCCACCTCTGTGTGGGCTTCTTCCTCTTCCTCTAGCATATGATCTTCCTCTGCCTCGGCCTTGACCAAAGGAAACTTGTGTCTTGAACGCATGCTCCAATGAGGAGGTTGTTGCTCTATTTAGTCTATGTTCATGAGAAATCAGTGATGCATGAAGCTCATCCAATGAGAACTGTGAGAGATCCTTAGTCTCTTCTATGGCCACAACAATGGTATCAAACCTTACTGGCAGGCTTCTCAAAAATTTCTCAACTATTCTCCTTCCTTCAAGTGTCTCACCATGAGATCTGATTTGAGTAACCAACTCAATTACCATGTGTAAAAAATGAGTCTACATTCTCACTCTTTCATACAAAGTGCTTCAAAGTCTCTTCTCAACATTTGTAGCTTTGTTGTCTTGACTTTTTCCATGCCTTGGTATGTTCTTTGGAGGGTGTCCCATTCTTGCTTGGACTTTGTTGACGCTGTAACCCTTGGGAAAATACTTTCATGAACTACTTGGAAAATATAGAATAGGGCTTTTGAATCCTTCTTCCTATTGTCCTTCAACACATCTCTTTCTGCTTGAGATAAGGCATTGTATGTTGTTGCATCTGCTGGTTTTTGAAAACCATTCTCCACGAAATCCCAAATGTCTTGAGAAGAAAACAGGGTCTTCATTGTAATAGTCCAATAATCATAATTTTTTCCATTAAACTGAGGTATTTGAGGATTAGTCAAGCTTGTGCTTCATGTTTCCATTTCTGAGTGTAAAAAAAAAATAAAAAAAATCTACCTACTAGTAAATATGCTAAATATACTAAAAACAATATGCCCTCAAAACAATTTCTATAATGCTTAGTAAAAAAACACTTGATTTTACACTAACAAAGTTTAACACGCTTTGACACCATGTTAGAAAAATTTCACCAGGCAGAAAAAAGGAGTCTCACAATTCTATTGTGGCAAAGTGAACTTGCTCAGAAATAAGTTGTGGCTAGGATATCGCAGCCACACAGGGACTTAATAAAAACACAAAGCAAAACAGAGTAAAACAAAAGAGGTTGCAGTAAATCTACTTGTGAAAGATTAATATCATATCACAAACACATAGGGACTTAATAAAAACACAAAGCAAAATAGAGTAAAACAAAAGAGGTTGCAGGGAGGATATCACAACCACATAGGGACTTAATTAAAACATAAAGCAAAACAGAGTAAAACAAAAGAGGTTGCAGTAAATCTACTTGTGAAAGATTAATACCATATTGCAACCACATAGGTACTTAATTAAAACACAAAGCAAAACAGAGTAAAACAAAAGAGGTTGCGACTAGGATATTGCAACCACCCAAGGACTTAATTAGAACGTAAAGAAAAACAGAGTTAAACAAAAGAAGTTGTGTTAAATCTACTTGTGAAAGATTAATACCATATCACAACCATACAAGGACTTAATTAAAACACAAAGAAAAATAGAGTAAAACAAAAGAGGTTGCAGTAAATCTACTTGTGAAAGACAAATATCATAACCCAACAAGCCACACTTTATATTATATGTTAAAACATAAGGAAATGCATTCATGTGGTAAATGGAAGCTCCCACTCCAAGTGAAAAAAACACAACAAACTTACTGTGATTTACCCATTAATGGGGTTGCGGAGTAAACATCTGTAAAACTGGTTTTCACAACCAAAAATATTTCCTCCACAATTTTCTCCTCACTACCTCATAGACTCTATACAAATGACTTTTACATCCATATTTATCTCAACATACAAATTTGACAGTAATGCATGACAGAGAAAATAATTAATACCCAACATGAGCGAATTTACATAGTAAATGGTTTTCTGAACTTGCAGGCGTTGTGGAGTGTGGGCAACAGTGACGGAGTGAATGCTTGCCCATACTTACTAAACTTTATTAAATGCCTTAACTTCTTGTGATGTGTTGCGGAATGGTCTGGGATGTACTTCTTCTCTGACTTCTGTCCTTTCACCTGCAAATGCTTGTCCATATTTACTTACTAAATTTCATTAAATGCCTTAACTTCTTGTGATGTGTTGCAAAATGGTATGCGGTGTACTTATTCTCTAACTTTTGTCCTTTCACCTGCAAATGCTTGTCCATACTTACTTACTAAATTTCATTAAATGCCTTAACTTCTTGTGATGTGTTGCAAAATGGTATGCGGTGTACTTATTCTCTAACTTCTGTCCTTTCGCCTGGAAATGCTTGCCCATACTTAATAAACTTCACTAAATGCCTTAACTTCTTGTGATGTGTTGCGGAATGGTCCTTGATGTATTTCTTCTCTGACTTCTGTCCTTTTACCTCCACTTCCAAACAAAATCGCAATTGTGCAGTGGTTCACTAGGCAAGCATGATGTTTGTCAATTTCTTTAAGGCGACGGTCGTTGGGATTATTATTTCCAACAAAAACCAATAAAAAATTAAAACAAGTTTTATGAATATAAAAAGCAACAAACAATAACAATAAAAAAAAAAAACGCCATTAAGGCTTCAATAAAAGAAAGAGATGTTTATCTGACCCTAAGGCTTCCCTAGGAAGCAAAGCCACCATTTATTTACCGTACCGTGAAATGGTAAAATTCATTTAACACCTTTTTTTTTCCACCCAAAAAAACAGGCACAAAATTGTCACGCATATAATTCATTTAACATTTTTTTTTCAACTGCAAAAATCATATTTAGAGCAGGTCTTATACATATAATTTATTAAATAAATTTTTTAACTTAAAAAATTATACTTAGAATAGCTCTCATCCATACATAATCTTAATCTTACTCTGGATTAGACCATAAAACCTATGGACCAAACGTCCGGCTGTAAAGTTAACGATTGAATTTGATTTTGGGTCAATGGTTGATTTTGGTGTTACGATGTTGGGTTATTGTACGTTCCAGCGGTAAAGTTAACAATTGAATTTGAATTTGGGTTAATAATTGATTTTGTTGCTAGAATCACAATTAAGTTAAGGAAATCAATTATTGACTTTAATACAGGAAGACCAACTATATTTCTGTCCTAAAAAGGCGAGAAATCACATTCTGCTCGCCCTGACTTCGTTTGTGTTGAATGATACAGCGAGCAATGGAAACTTCTCAGCTTTTAACAATTTCAAAAGAAACAATTTTAGAGCGACAGCTGAAAAGTAAGCAGTGGAGCTGGCAGAGTAGGTAGGCCAGCCGGCAGGGATTTCAAATTGAATTTTAATCATTTTAAAAAGAATTTAATAAAAAAAGTTGCTTTTTTAAATTATGTTTGGACTATTTTACAGATAATTTGTAACACTTTTAGGAGTTTAATAATTTTAGTGTGTGAGAGTTGAAAGGTAAGAGTAGGTATGGTAAAATTTCACTCATAACTAAAACAAGGTCATATAGGTCTATAAAACGAACTCTGATGAGTTCCATAGTGAAATAAGTCCTTGGGAAGTCCCTAAAACACCATGGATGGAAAGGTTTGCCATCTCTATGAGAATATGAACATCTAGGATGAAAATCACTTACTCTTAGAGTGCCTTGCCTACAACCACATTGGATCTCACTTTCAAAATCTTTGTTGCAACACCGACCTTTCTAGCATTTTATGTTGTCAAAATTACTGTGAGCTCGAGAGGTTTCTCTCCAAGCTTTTTGAGAATAGGAATAAAATCTTAAATCAAACTAAATAATTCGTTTCTTTAGGTCAGATAGACCAAAGTTTAGCTTTTTGAGCATAGGAATAAAATCTTAAATCAAACTAAATAATTCATTTCTTTAGGTCAGATAGACCAAAGTTTAGTCTAAGTGGACGTTAACCACCATCATCATCATCTTTAGTGATTAATATATAATGTTGTTTTTCAAATTATTTATATTTATTGTACATAGTAATTAGTGATATAGTACATAGTAATTAATAATAAAATATACAAAAGTTAATTATTTCCATCATTATATAATAAAAAGAGAAACATTTCAACCAATCATATTTAAGATAAACACAAATAAATTTTATTTAAAGATAATAAATTTAATTTCATAATGTTAAACTTTGAATAGATTTTAAATTTTCGAAATAAAAAAAAACTAATAACAAATCAATAAAAACCTATATGTATTATATCTCATGGCTACCAATATAATAAAAATATTAAAAAATAAAACTTAAAAAGATGATTATTTCGAAATTCTAACCAAAAACCCAATAAAATCTAACACAATTGGTCCACAATATGCAATAAGTTAGAAACGCGTTTGGTTCAATAAATTAGAAACGCGTTTGGTTCAAAGATTAATACTAGCTAGCGAGAATATGAGAATATAAACGAGTGCAGTAAACGTTAATAAATATTAATAATTAGTGTGAACCAGATTGTAAAAACACATATAGTACGTGTTTTGCACTGAATAAGATGGAAAAAATAATATTAAATAAAATTAATTGCTCAAATAATAGTGAATGCTAAAATCCTAATTATCATAATTAAGAGTCAAGTCTTAATTATCAGCTAGCCTACTACTTTTCAACTCTCACCGACTCTAAAATAGGACGTTTGTGAGTGTTACTTTCGCCAACTCTTATTTTTCTACTCTTGCTATAAAATTGTTTAGACTAATAATATATCATTGTTTATGGTATATTTTTATAGTTGTAATTTTGGGAAAAAATATTATGTTACAAAGTATTGAAAAGTTTTATGTTTTAGATGAACACTCAGACCCACCGGTGACACAAAACTACAGAGAACAAAAAAATAAGTTAAGAAAATTACACAGAACAAAAAAAATAAGTGAAGAGGAAAAGTGTATCTCTCATATTCACCTATATTTTTTACTTTTTATTCATATACTTAATGATGATAAATCGTTTCCAGGAAGGATTGGTTTTCTCATCATAGTATATAATTACTTACTTATCTAAAATTTTTTTAAAAATTAAAAAAAATATTATTTTTTTAATATATATATAATATATAATATATATAATATATATATATTATTTTAATAGTTGGCAGGTGTTTATTTGTCTATGGTATGTATTTTTTAAATTAATTTATTTGTTCTTATTAGAAATAGTATTCACTTATATAGGTGGAAATATTTGCACAGTTTTAATGATAAAAAAAACAAAAAAACAATGGTAATATTTAGTATAATGTGTTTCTAGTTAATTTTATAAATATAATATATTATATTTTTTTCAGTGATTTTTATTAATAACAAACAAAATATTTGTAAGTTGGGAGGCATTTATGACACCAACATATATTTGTTGGGGATAAATTATATGTATTTTTACTATTGGAAATACTATATTGGATTAAGGGTGATTTTTTTGTGGCATCACCTATGACATTTTATGAGCTTTGATTAAAAAAAAAAAAAAAAAAAAAAAAAAAAAAAAAAAACTTGAAAATATTAGTATGAGATTGATGGTGCATTTCATAGTAAGATCATTTATAGAATTTTATGCACCTTGAATTAGTAATATGAGAAGGTTACCTTTGTGAGTTTTTTTTATTGAAAATGACACATAAAAAAATAGTATCTTGATACATCTCTAATTCTTGTATCTTATAAATTTTTTCACTAAACCATAAATATTGTTAAATAAACAACAAAAATCACCTTAATTTTTGAAAATATATCTTAAAATAATATGTTCTATCATCTTAATATAAATCCTAAATATCATATAATAAATAATATCATTAAATAAAAGTTTGTATTCTTTCAATCTCCCACAATTACACAATCATATGCTTATTAAATGAATCCAAAACTCATGTAAAAAAATAAATTACATTAACTGGTTTGTGGTTTAAGACATATATGATAACTGGTCATGAAACAAAGAATATTCAATGACCTATATCTTAATCATTAAGAAAAAAATAATAGTTTAAGGCTTTATTGCAATACTTATTATAAATATATTTCTCTCCTAATACATAGTTATGAATTCACATTCATTGAGAATTGGGTAACCTATCAATTGATTGATTTAGGTGGTTTAATGATGCACATAATCAATGCTAAGAGTGTGATTTTGGAGAAGGTTTTTGGATCAACTCACGTTTATGGTTTACGTTTATGAGTACAACTTAGTTGTAGGAGGTTGTAGGAGGTTGCAGATTGCATGTTCATGAGTGCAACCCGCTTGTAAGCTACATAGTGCATTTTCATGTAGGCTCGAAGATGGTCGCTATCCTCAATGGAATTGGAGTAGGGAATTCATTCAAATAAAATCTAGATCTACATATTTATACTTCTTGAGTATGGTTAACAAGCAATTCATACTTCCAAAGAAATTTTAGGCAAGTATTTATAATGGAGAAGCCCCTTGTATTTCCAATGATCATTTGAGAGAGACATCTATATTCATGAGAGATACTTGAGTTATTTTTTACTTTCAGATTGCTTTTAATAAAATATTTTATTTTCTCCCCCATGTTGGGTGGGAAATAAACACATGCTATTTCACGAGATATTGGGCGACAGTTGGTGAGGATGTCCATCAACTCAAGATCAAGGTTTGGAGTTCTTTGGGTAATTTTAGACTACACCAATTATTGTGGAGTTCAATTTGTAAGGAGGCTTGTATGTCCACTATGGGCAGTGAGTATGTCAATAAAAAGTGAGATTTGTGGTGTAATCATGACGAAAGATGTCCCTCTTGAGTATGTCAATCAAAAGTGAGATTTGTGGTGTAATCACAAGGGAGGATGCCCTCTTGTAGAAAATAATGGTCATAATGGTGTAGAGGGTGGTGGTGATGGCATCAAAAGGCTTAAAAATAGTAAGGCATAGGTTTTTCATATTGTTTGTTGTGTGAATCCCTTGAGAATTGGAAAGGTGTGGTAGGAAGGAATGTTTCCATATCACAATAATCTCTATATGAATAATTCTTTTGCCATTGTTAGCATTAATTTAGGTCTTATTAGTCTCTGGAAGGGTCATATGATTTTCTGGTTAGTGGCCTTTTGGTTGCTTTAATTCTGTGAACAATTCTATGGTAGTTGGTTGATTTTTCCAATGTTGTCTTACATTAATGGGTGCTTCATATTTCAAGCTCTTTGGCTCATTGTTGATTTTGTTTCTCTTTGGTTGTCCCTTGTTTTTTTTTTATGGGTGGTCGGGTTATTGAGAAATGTTATCTTTGGATTGCAATATACTCCAACATTTATTTATTTTAAAACCATCAAATCTGGAATTAAAGTGTGCTTGAAAGAGATATTTTTGAGGTGACTCTAAATAACTATATGTGTGATAGTTGGGTTTCCCCCTAATCCAAGATCCAACTTGAGGCTTGAAGTAGGGAGGTTTTCCAAAGTCTCTATAAGGTTCCTTGGCATTTTTCTCTTACTTGGAAAAACCCAAGGAATAGGCTCTAAGTTTTCATCCTTGCTAAAATGGACCAAGATACAACCTAAATATTCAATAATAATCCACCTAGATGTTCAAGAGCCACTTAAAATTAAAAAAAAATATGGATAGTAATAACACCATATAAGGTCTACCTATCTAGGTGCACGTCTGATAGCTTCTGCCCTAAAGCACTCATCCTGGAAGATATTGCTTGAAAAGCTTGAGATGCGACTGTCCTCCTGGACCCATCGATCTCTCAACATTGCCAGTCGGTTAGTCCTCATTAAAGTTGTCCTTCAAGATATGCCCCTATACATTTTCTCCATCCTTGCGGCTCCTAAATTGGTTCTCAAGGAACTCATCTCTCTCCAAAGGTCCTTTCTTTGGGGCAGTAGCAGACTAAAGCGTAAATGGGCTCTTGTCAAATGGACTACAACTTGTCTTCCAAAAAAGGGAGGAGGTATTGGTCTGCAAGATCCCTCCCACAACAATGAAGTTATGGGAGCAAGAATATGGTGGAAATGGCTAACTGAACCTCGCACGCCATGGGCCCTGCTCTGGATAGCCAAATATGCCGGAAACTGTCCAATGGAGGAACTAATTCGGCTAACAGAGCTCAACTCAGGATCAATCATGTGGAACTCAGCCAAGCAACATAAAAATCTCATTCAACAACATAGCTTTTGGGAAATCAAGGATGGTAGCAGTGCAAGGTTATGGGAAGATTCATGGCAGCAGATGCCCGCCCTCCAACACCTGCTCTCTCTCAACCCCAACTTGATGCCTGATATGCATCCCTTTGATACGGTTGGAAACTTTTGGAGACCCTCCTCGCATCTTGAGTACAGAGAATGGCTTCCAGCTTCTCAAATCCTCAGACAGGAGCAGGAAAATATCCAACAAACCCTAGACTCAGAACTTCTTAAAAGGAAAATTCTACATTCCGAGGATAAGGATATCCTCAGATGGGGATACGAGGAAAAAGGAACTTTCTCAGTGAAAGAGGCATATAATATCATTATAAAGGAACACATGGTGATAGATCCGTTATGGAACAAAATATGGGACCCCTCCATATGGCCGAAGGTGTCCACCTTTCTCCGGCTCCTCTGTCATAACAAGATTCTTACGTGGAATAATCTAAGGAAAATAAATTTACATGGGCCCTCTATATGTCCCAATTGCAAACAGAGTGAGGAATCCATCATGCACCTAATGCACCACTGCCCTTTAGCATAAAAGATCTGGAAAAAAATAAACTTTCGCTACCAAAGGAACAGTGGATCCAATGAAGTTATTAGGGATACTGTGTGCATCTAGACCCACAATCCTTATCAAAGCAAAATCCTAAATTTCCTCTGGAAACTCATCCCAGGCTTTGCCCTATGGGCTATTTGGAAAGAGAGAAATGGTAGAATATTCAAGGATCACACCAGATCGTTGGAGGATATATGGAAAATTCTTCATCAAAATATCGAGGAAACCATATTCGTCAAAACCTGGTATCAAGAGGACTTCCCAACCATCCCCCAAGAACAATCAATCTGGAACAATTGGGATTTCCAACGGAAGCAAGATGAGCTAACTACAGGTACAAGGCAGCCAAAGAGCCACCAACCCACGCAATGGACCCCTCCTCCCGAGAACATGTTCCAACTAAACTTTGTGGGGCCTCAAAAGGCAACCCAGGGAATGCTGGCTTTGGCGGAATTTTTAGAAATCACAAAGGAACTCCAATCCTAACCTTCCTGGGATCTAGAGGATGGGATACTAATAATTCAGCGGAATTGGAAGGTCTATGGCAAGGGCTACTCCTGGCTCATGATAAGAACCTCTTTCCCCTCATAGTAGAAGGCGACTCTCAAATCATTATCAAAATTGTCTCTAGAATCCTTCAAGGATCCCTAGCTTGTAAAGTCAGCAACAATTGGTGAATGGAAAACAAGCTACGATCTATTGAACGTTGGTTTAATTCTCATAGAGCAATAACACTAAAACACATTCGCCGAGAAGGGAATAAAGTAGCGGATTTTTTATCAAATATGGGAGTTGACTGTGGGATGCATCTTTTTGTAGGATCACTCTCCAACTTAGCCTCTGCTTCACAAATCCTGGACTTCAACAATCTAGTGCAGAAGGAAATGGCTCAGGAGGAGGAAATTCCCCCGGATGCGGGTGACGATCAGGCATTTATTGAACACCATGCAGATTTATGAGCCTAGGTACTGTCACCTGCAAAGAAGCGTGGCGACCCAGATCCCTATCACTCACAGAAGGAATGTTTTTATGGTTGCAGGACAGTGCAGGCCGACAGCATTAATGAAGGATGCGCTTCAAAGCTACCTGTTAATGGTTATATACATGGCGATTTCCTATGTTCACTCACCTCCAGCATTCAGATCTCTATTTCTAGGTTCGGTTTATAGTTATGGTGTGAGGATAAGCAAGAGCCTGTCTTCAGAGGCAAGATTCAGGCTCGGTCGGGTTTGTTCTGGCAGCATTTCAAGTTCACCTGCGCTCTCCACAGGGGGATTAGTTCAGTGACTCGGGGTAAGTTGTCTAAGACCTGTGATATCTATATTGTCTATGTTGTCTCTCCGTCTCTTGTTTTAACTATCTGTGCTTATGGGCCTCTGGTTCAATTGGGTCATTCCCCTGGTTCTAGGCCTCGTTTCTTTGATTTCACAGTGTATGTTCCATTGTTTAGTAAAATAAGCACCATGGGAAGATGATTCGCTCTGGGGACCGCCTTGGCAGTGGCAAGCGACATTCTCTCAGCCATCGAGCAAACCCAGCCCATTCGCCCATCAACCTCTCCTCCTCCCCTGAGGATCTGCCACCCCCGAGTTCTCCTCGCAAACTTGTTCCCAATAGCGCCTTTCAAACTATGCATTTTAAGTTTCAGAGTAATTTGAATCGGCCTTTGATTTCTACTCAGATAACCATTCTTGTGTCGGAAGAAGAAAACTAAGTCACACCTCTATCCTGCATTGTGCGTAACCCCTGTCACAGCAGTGAGCGCTCCACGGACAAGGAAATTCAGGGAATTAAGTAGGAGGTTGAGCCTGGTCAGAAGGATATTCAGCCCCCTGATATCCCTCCTCTGGATGATAGTGGCCCAATTGAGGTGGAAAGAGACGTAGGGACCGCCGACCCCGATAAGGTGACGGATGGCAAGGAGCATCTCAGCATAGGTGGTGCGCGTCAGGATGCTAAGGAGACTCATGGGGAGGTAGCGGAAGAAGATTGACATGGGACACGGTACGCCTCTTTTTGTTCTTTGTTGGGTGCTCAGATGGCAATCTCCATACATTTTTCTCTCAGTTCGGCTTGACAGTGTCAACCTCAGGTTTTGGATTCCCTCAGATGAAGCGTTCGACCTCCTCCCGGACATTTGCTATTAGTTTTGCTTCTCTGTTTCTCTCTCTGTCTATCAGCCTATGTCTAATTGTAATGCCAATTTGGTTGGATGTATGTCAATGTTTTCCCCAGTTTCTCACAGTTATGGGGCAGTGTTGTAATGTTGATGGCTCTCGGGTTCTTTCCCCTGCAACCTCAATTCCATGTAAAAATATTTTGAATTTCAATTAAAAGAATTTAGTTGTTGCCGAGAAAAAAAAAATAACACCATATAAGGATCCTAAAAATTCCCTTATTTCGAATTGCTAAAGAAGGACAACTTGTAGCAAAGAGAAAGTGGTACAATGCCATTGACTTCGAATACAAGTTACCTCATTTACATAAGCGAGAAATGGGACCATTGAGAACCAAGGTGGGAGATTTTATCCATTCCAAGTGTTTTCGAGCATCCATCGATTATCACCTAGTCTCAATCGACGCTTTGGTTGAAACTTCAATTAACTCCTTGTAGTCAATCCATGACTTAGTTGAATCACACAATATTTGATTGAGTCAACTCATGCATTCTTCAATAAGGATTGTTGGTTATCCTACATTTCCAATGGAACATATGAGCCATCACATATAAGACAACATCATTAGTCGTTAATATAGTCTAGGAAAGTGTCATTCACTTGGCATTGTGTGTATCTTCATCTTCTTCTTATAATTGATAGTTGTCAAGAACTAACTAGAACTTCTAATCAATTATGTAGTTATCTTGTAACTGAAATGTATTGGCCAAGACACCCAAGTGTGCTTCAAGAATGTATGGGTCCATTAAAGAATGAGTAGAAATTGGTTCTCCCTATCCCCTCCATTATACTTACCTCTCTTGGTCATTGAAATTGAGCCTATCCAATCATTACACCCTTGTTCAAGGTATTTTTTATAGACTTAGAAGACCAACATTCTGAAGCAACTATCAAATACACTGAATTTTCCGCCGTTTGCTTCTTTTCTATTGATTCTTGGGTTACATCATCACGTGATTGGTATTGTTGTTCACTGCTTTCAATCAATTATGTTTGAACGTTTATTTTATGGACTTCTTAAAATAGTCTAACTTGATATGCTTCCACCATAACAAATATTTCAACTTATATAGTTCACTCTCTTGTCCCCATTGTGCTTCACTTGGGCACAACATATCAAACTAAATGAACAATGTGGGATTTCCAAGATGGTGGGAAGTCTTGGGACATAATATAGTTTAATGACTCTATAACATTGATGGCTAAGTCTTTGGGATAATATTTGAAGAATTTAACGTATATGTTCTATGTGTCATAAGACTTAGTAGGTTGAAGCTTAAGAATGGCTAGACAGATCAAATGGTCAATGCAAAAGTGGCTAGGAGAAGGTCTCAAATTGAATTGAAAGCGTGATTGGTTAGATGCATTATCTATACTACAATCATAGGCAAACAAAATAAAGGGATCAAAGATTGCACACATACTCTCTTAACTAGAAGGAGTATTCTTCTAAAAATTTTGGATTGAAATGAAATTGGCTCTACACTTCTATGTTTTTTGAGAAAATAATATTTATTTCCCTTCTTATAAATAGTTTTACATATTATTTAAATTTAATTTGATTTTAAAACTCTATATTTAATAATATACATAATTAACCCATTAATATTTTTACAATCTAAATCATATCAAAAATTTAATTTACAAGAAAATTCAAAGGTATAAATGGAATGTAAAAACATGCCATATGAAAAGCCAAATTCTAGCAAAAACAATATTCAATTGAATAATGGATATCCAAAAAGCACACTCATTTTGAAAATGCGAAAGTATGTTGAATAAAATTATTATTAAAAATAAATTAATAGTAAATATAAATAACTAAATTATATTCGATGAAG
>APFE031214742.1:0-52358 GCA_000404065.3 Pinus taeda | reverse complement strand
TGAAAAATTCTTCAAAGAAATTTAACCCATTCAAATAATAAAAAATTTTAATAAACACACTCAACCAAAAAATGAAAAACAACTCTTTACTCAAACTAGTTGGGAAAAATAACTCACATAAATTTTCACGTTATGTTTGTCCCAAAAATACAGGCCAAACACCTAGGAAATTTACACTCCATTTAAAAAATCATATTAGAAATACAAAGGCCATACACCTGGGCAGAAATTTGCTGCAAGTACCTATGGAGGGCTTCAGCAATTAACATTGGTTCTTGATAGGTAAAGTAACGCTACATATCAGGGATTGGTTTTTTCGGATGTGAGCAAAGGTTTCATATGGACGATCGCAAAATATGATGCCCTCAGGTTTTGAGGCATCTATACTTGCCTCCATGAAGCGTGCCATGACCTTCTCAACATACTGCGCTGCTTGCTTCACCTTCATCGACCTCCCAAACATTCCCTCGTTTGGAAAACTATTCAACAAATGATCTCCGTTCAGAACTGTAGCCAACTGAACTACCTCCTCCTGAAACACGCTCAGTTCCCCATCACCCGATGTCAACTTCCTGGCAGTTCCCTACTGTACATCCGACAACACCTCTACCGAATTAAAATATGCAATCAACCCAGGGTCGAATCACAACTAACAAGTAAACAAAACCTGGTCAAACAAAATTATGTAATTAGCCCAGGTTCGAATCACAACCAACAAATAAACAAAAGTTGTACAAACAAAATTATGTAATCAGCCGAGGTTCGAATCACAACTAACAAATAAACAAAATCTGGGCAAACGGAATTATGTAATCAACCCAGGTTCGAATCACAAACAACCAATAAACAAAAAGTGGGGAATCAAGTACCTAGGCAATGAGTCTATGGGCTATCCCACAAGCTCACCACGCCTTCGAAAGTCCCAGCCCATGCATCTCTGTGAGTGAGAAAATTGGCAGAGAGATTGAACATTTTCTTGATAGTTGCAGGAATCGATGAATGCTCGAACTCTGAGCTTGGCGATGGCCCACTAGGGCGGTGCACCTTCTCGTCAAACATCGGTTGAGTATGATTATAGAAATTAAATATCATTTGGGCGGGTTTTCAAATTCAAACGAGGTTGCCATTAAATGCGTATGTTATATTTATTTGGCAGAACGAATGCCACATGGATATATACCATGGTGTTTATGTGATGGCCCAACTCAATGACTAGCATGATCCATCCATTTTTTACGACCAGTCTCGATTGCTCAGAAAAATAGAGCCATCAGAAAACTAATGGTCATGAAATAACATGCATCCTCATGGGACTCTCAAGATGACGTCAATGATGGGTTGCTGAGAGTTTTAGGAGTTGCGGAAGGTACTATAAGAATGCATTAATGGATCTATAAAGTTGGAAATAGTCTTTTCCAGTAAATTGTGGAGTTTAAGATTTTCTAGATGAACCACAATCAAGTAATGACCATGCAAAATGAAATCAATTATTTAAACCTTAATGAAAGTTTGACTTGGACATTACTTTTATCTTTAAAATCACCCGTCCTATATGCAAATGAATCTTCTCACCTTTCCACAATTTCAAAAGCCTAAAGAATTTTAGAGCGAGAGTTGAAAAGTAAGAGTATGCCAAAGTAACACTTACAAAATTCTGATTTTAGAGTAAGAAAGTAAGAGCATGCGTGAGTAAGGCTCGACTCGTAATTAAAACAAGACGGGCTGCGGGGCAGCTAGTCCCTGCCCGAGCCCAATAGTCAAACAATAAGTTCACCTTTGGCTGTTTTGGAGAGCATGACGGAGCAGAGGCAAGCGCGATCGAATTTGTGGACGGTGTTGCAGCAGCCGGTTGAGACGGGAGCGTTTGCGTTCTACAAAAGCAAACATAGTATTCGAACTATAACGACATAAGTAAACTTCGCTAAATTATACCTTGTTGTTGAACCTGGCTCTCGTGTTCATCAAGGACAACGCCGTTAGTCTCAGCTTTTCTACTGAGCCAACACTGTGCTCGTCTGCATTGAAAATCTCGAAACCATTAGCAGCAGTTAGCCATTGAAATTACACAATGAGCAAGAGAAACGATTAATACAGATTTGGCCGCGGGACCACCAAGAGTAAGCCGCAGGTATCGTTGAAGTCCATAGAAAACCACGCCCATTATCACATCATTCACTGTCTGTAAAAACAATGCACAGTTCAGCGAACAGAAATCCAGTTGCATAAAGTTTCAGAAACTAACAGTTTTCGAATACTGATAAATTACCCCTCCAACGGACATTTTGATGCGTTGAATATCTTGCATTGTGAAACTGGCGGAAGCCGTGACTTTAGGCATCCACTCCACTCCAAGACCCCCCCGAATTGGCAACTCGCTATCGTTCATCCATTTCACTCTTAATAAACAGCTCATCAAATCGAGCAGTGTGTACCACATTATAAGCATAACGGTTAATAGCCGCTGGTATACATTATGAATGGTGAACCCACGGATTTGGGATGGTGTGCCTTCAGAAATAGGACGGCTGCAAGATAGTCGCTCGTCATGCTCTCCCTGCTGGTGGCCCAATTTTTCATAAAGCAAGCCTAGTAAGAAATTCCTCCGTAAAGCCACGCAAGCCACGTGCATGCAAGCCACGTGCTTGTTTGTCAACATTGCATGCAGCGGCCAGCACAGCTTCCGAATCCAGGGAGCTTTTCTTCAGCTCATACCAGTATTCCGAGCAAATTCTTTGCCCTTTCGCTCTATGCAGGGCTGCCTTTGGCAGGTTTGGCCTGCAAGTAGCAGTTTCGATCGCAGGTTTCTCATGCAGAGCTACACGTTGTTGTTAAATGAAAATCAGCCTATGTCGTGATTATGGTCCTGGTAGAAACCAGAGACTACACATGTACAGGTTGTTGTTAAATGAAAATCAGCTTATCCATCTCCACCGACAACACGAGGTACTTGGTTGGCGTATTTGCTGCATCAAAGCAGAGGAAATGGCGATAACTGTTTGTCTGGTTAGCTTGATGTGATGAATTGGGGGTAATTGTTTTTATGTTTTTGTTGTGGCAGGCATTTTTTGTTGCAGGTGGGCAAAACCCAGAGACTCTGTTGTCTGGTTTTGTGTTTGTGTTTTTATATTGGGCAAGTTGAATGTCGGTGGATCTGCATAATGCACAGCTCAGAGCAGAGGCTCAATTGATTCGGCGCTGTGCAGGGGTTTTGTTGTAAGGGACGGTGATTGAACTGAATAAAATCATTTGAGTCGTGCCCAAAAACCAGACGAATGAACTTGGAGCTGAGCGCCCAAAGGCTGAACAATTTGCAGTAGTGGTGGTGACCTTGACATCACTAATGATAGAAATAACATGTATGATCATTATTTTCGGCACCAGAAATGAATTTCCAGTGGCTTTTAAGAATAGCAAGGAGGTTATGCATGCAGTATCCAAGCTAGCAACTTTGCTTGCACTGACAATGCTTCTCAACAGTGTGCTCTAAAATTTTTCTTTGTGCAACTAGTTGTCTGAGACAAAAGGGCGTCATACCACTGCATCTTTTCAGTGTTATCGCAGTTAACCTCTCCTTTGCTTCGGGTTATCCACACATATGTATTTATTTATGGAAGAAAGCCCTCGATTTCTCTTCCTTGGTGACTATTCTTAACAAATGGAGTCCTTCCCTCCATGGAAACTCAGGTAAGCTCTCCCTAACTTGTTTGAGTTATTTGATGAATTTTTTCCTTTAATTTCATGCAATGGTTTAAACCCTAACAGGGTATTTACCTCTTATTGCATGCGGAGAAACAGGGTTACAAAGTGGCTTCCAAAGGAATCAGTTCAATGGGTTTACCCAGTCTCATTTGTCCTTCACTTGCAGGTTGGAAATTGAACAAAACGTTGATTTATTTCTATGTTTTGGCATGCCTTGCTTGCTCTCTAACAAATATTGGTTCTCCGAAGGTTGTTTATGAAACCATAAAAGTGGGTTTCCGCTAATTGTGTAATGTTTTCAAGTGTTGGCTGGCCTCAGCGTTGTATTCTTGTTTATTGAACATTTTTTAAGTTCCAGGCCCTAGGCTTTTCTATAGCTATGACACTCGCAAGAGAATTTTTTTATTTTTTGATGATGCAATTGCACTCAAATTCGCCCAGAATTCTGAGCATATTCAGGTTCAGAACAATTGCACGCCCTTCTATTTTTTGCACCCTTCTGCACTCTGCAGTAATCATTTGAACTAATGTTGGAGCGCTGTCGACTCTGATAAATCCACGCTTGGCTGCATTCCCAACATTCGATCTCAGGTGTTTCAACTAGGGTGAATTCCTCTTTGCCGCACCTTCCTGAATCTTCGAAATATCTTTGAATTTCATAAGAAATGTTAAGGGCCTTTTGACAGTGATCCTACTACCGATACCGTAAGTGCATTAGGTTGCACTAGGTTGATATCTAATGAATACTGAATGTTTTTTCGTAAAAGGGAAAACGTTTAACCTAATTTTAAAGAAAGTCTGCAGTTAGAATGTGAACAGCTGATCTTGACTTTATGGATTTTCTTTCAGGTTCTACAGAGATGAATACGACTGTACTTTCTAATCGAATATTGTTGTTGAAAACTTGAGACGGGTCAAGCTTGATTCTTACCGCAGAGTTTGAAGGCTTCTTTCTGTGATAAAGGGGAGTTCAGCTGTGATTTATAAGGATCTAAGGTTTGAAATTCCCTTTTTTTGTATCGATTTGTCACAATGCTCTTGCTATTTTTAATTAACATTCGCTGAAAAACGACACAGATCGTTAATTCCACATGGACTCTGAGTAACCCTGTGCAAACATCAACAAGAATAGAGTAAAGATACGGTAGTCCTTTATATTTTGTTTTCTAATGGTTTGTATGTATTTAAAGCAAGGAGATTTACTCGAAACGTTAGTCTTGTAGTAGAGGATCCAAAGGAGAGGGCTTCGGCCTATTGCTTGGACCTGCTATGTTGGAGCTGGCAAGATCAGGCGCTGAGGCGCCTGAATCTCCTGCTACTGACTGGTTATCAACGCCTGCATCCGAGACTGCTATGTCCTGGTGATCAAAATCCGAGACTGCTATGTCCTGGTGATCAAAACCTGATTGGGGCGTATGTGATGCTGCAAGGTAAAACAGCAGTTATTTCTCTCAGAAAATTTGGGTGAGTTATATTTTGTGCTCTCTTCTGATTTTGATGTAAAAACAGTAGATCTGAAATTATTTACCGAATCACCGAACATAGCTTTTTACCTTTGGATGTGTCTGTCTCAGACTGAGGAGCTGAGGAGCTGCCGGCCGAGACTGAGGAGCTGAGGAGCTGCCGGCCGAGACTGAGGAGCTGCCGTGAGGAGCTGCCCTTCCGCTTCCATTCCATCGAAACTGCGGGTTGATCAACTTGCAGGTCGGCTCTTATGAAGAAGCCATCACCGCCCCTATGCTCGACAGCACATATCCAGCTGCCAACTTCAACGATGGGCACTTCAACATGCATGCAGACTTGGAAACTTAGAAAGTTCGCTGATATATCACGCTAACATTTAATCTTAGCGAATTAATGCTAATGCAATGCTAGCATTAGTTTACATGTTCAAAAAATTGATTCAATCCATATCTTAAATCAAGATTTATCCTAAGTTTGCCCAGATCGTCGCCTCAATATGAGGCGAAATAAGATGAACATCGTTGTCATTGTTTAAAAAGCACTGGGAAACATAAAATATGCAATAATATAACGCGGAACTTTGGTTTAAGGCAAAAGAGGCAAAAGAATTTTGTTGGTTGGCGGGCCAAACTAATGCCCACCGACCAAAACTAATTACTATAGTCCCTGCCAGGCCCGGAGGGCAGGGACTAATAAGAGTAGGTGAGAGTCACTCTTGACACAACAGAATTACGATTATTTCAAAAGTCAAATGGGCCACACAATATTAAATAATGCTTTTGTTTGAAATATTAATACTGTCCATATAACGAGAATATAAACAAGTGTAGTATTCAAAAGTCTAAATTCTAGAGCTAGAGTTGAAAAGTAAGAGTACGCCAGAGTAACACTTACAAAAGTCTGATTTTAGAGTCAGAAAGTAAGAGCAGGAGTGAGTAGGACTTGACTCGTAATTAAAATAAGAGTAGGTGAGCAGCCCGACTATCTTCGATTGCATTGGTTTTCCCGTTTGACTTTTGAAATAATCCTAATTCGTACCTCTCAAAGGCCTCCTCTTATATTTTCAACTGTCGTGTTTAGACGTCTTACTTTCCAACTCTCGTGTCTAGACTTTTTAAATAATTGAAAGGTGAGAAGTTTAAATAGTTGACAGGTGAGACGTTCCCTTTGCTCGCTGTATCATTGAACAGCGAGGACCCGTAACTTTAAGGATAAAGTCATTTTAATTGATTCCATTTTGTATGGTCTATCATTAATTCATCTAGAAAACTCCGAACAACAAATTCAACAATTGATTTTTTAACTTTACAGCTGGACCCTGACCCAACATCAAAGTCCATTATTAAGTTTACAGTTGGACTTCAAGCGACCTAACATCATCCTCTTATGTGTGTCTTCCATAGTAAATGAATTTTAGCATCTCACGATGGATAACAGGTCAGAGCCTTCAAGTCGGATAGACATCTCTTTTTCTTAATGTTTGCTGCTTCTTCTTATATTCACAATCTGCCGGCCCGTTTTGTTTCGTATATGTTTTTTAATCCATACTCTATTCGATTCTACTCTAATTTCATCTGCTACGCTGCTCTGATTTTACCTGCTGTTGGTACAAACAATGGATATTGTAACGGGAAGCGCAGGTAACACTATTAGCAACGTTATTTTTGTTCCAATCATCCAACAAGTCATCCAACAGATAGATGATCTAATTCACTTAGATGCCAACCGTGAGCTTCTCGAAGAGCAGTTAAATCGTATGAAGGGCCTCTTGCTTGACATCAATTCTCATTTTCAAGATCAGCAGAGGGAGGCACCGGATTCTCTGAAGAACTGTTTGCTAAGGATGCAACGCAAAGTTGGAGAGGCCAGAGACTTGATCCATTGTTCATAACGCCCGTGGCTACTGCCGTGTATTCAATCACTCGTGTGCAAGCCCAATGTCTTTAAGCAAATCCGATAGTGGAACACAACTATCCTTGAGCTCCATAATCAGCTTAGAACCGACTTTTCCGTGTTTTGCAGTGCTCAGCAGATTGCATCTTCTGCACAACAACAGCCAGGCCTACTACTTCAGGATGAACCCGACACCGGATTGGTCGGATTGGAAATCAAATCTGCCGAGGCACAGCTACAGAGATGGATTTTGGAAGCTCCCCATGTTCGCATTATTGGTGTATACGGTATGGGTGGTGTGGGAAAAACCACGTTGCTTAGAAAGGTCTACAACACCTACAAGGTTAGTGACGTTTTTGATCATGTGATTTAGGTTACAGTCGCCCAATTTCCAATTCTGCAAATGCAAAATGATATTGCTTCTGCAATTAATTTAGATCTTGCCAACTGTTCTGCTGACATGGGAAAGATGAAGCTGTGTGCATAGATGAAGACCAAGAAATTCTTTTTGGTCTTAGACGACATGTGGAGGGCACTCTATCTGAAAGAATTGGGTGTGGAATTTGGGAAGAACAAAGGAAGCAAAGTCGTCTTCACAACTCGAAATAGAGATCTAATTCGAGAAATGAATGCAAAAGAGTTCATGGAAATACAACCCCTACGAAGCGAGGAGGCGTGGGAGTTGTTTTTGAGAGTAGCTTTTGAAGACAGCCATGTTCCAGAGGATATAGAAAATACTGCACGAGAGGTGGCCGAGGAGTGTAAAGGGTTGCCATTGGCAATAAAGGTAATAGCCTCGACAATGATGGGCAACACAGTTGTAGATGAGTGGAAGCTTGCTTTAAAACAGATGCGAAAAGTGGATTTAAATTTTCCAATTACTCATCCTCGAGTTGATCGAGAATTGTATCAACGATTGAGATGGAGTTATGATAGTCTGCCCGATGCTAATTTGAGAAGCTGTTTTCTTTACTGTGGCATGTTCTGTGAAGACGCTGGAATGCTGGTGGAGGTGATGGTGCAATTATGGATATCAGAAGGCCTAGTTAAGACGAAAGAAGATGCGGAGTATGACTATGTATTAAAGACCGGGGAAAGCTATGTAAGGTTGCTTGAAAATCGTTGCTTATTCCGGGTGGAAGAGAGTGTCTTTAGAGTTCACGATGTGGACCAAGAGAGTGTCTTTAGAGTTCACGATGTTGTCCACGACATGGCAATTTATATTGGCGAGAACCAGGAGAATTGTGTATTGAGGGCAGGTCAATGTCTTCAACATTTCCCTGACATTCCAAATTCGGATGATTGCAGGCGAATATCACTTTTGCTAAATGATATAAAGTCTTTGCCGGCAAAAGAATTGAGATGTCCCAAATTAGTTTCGTTATTGTTGGGAGTGAATGAGGGATTGAAAGAAATTCCAGAAGCATTTTTACTCAACCTCTCCTCATTAAGGATATTGGATTTTCATTGCACGGCCATACAATCGTTGCCAACATCATTGTGGCAATTGAGAAGACTTGAATTTCTCCATTTGGGTTGCACTGACATTGGAGATATCTCTGAAGAGATTGGTAATCTTTCAGATCTTCAATTCTTGTATCTTAACGGTTGTAGAAAGTTAAGATCGTTGCCTTCTAGAATAGGAGAACTTAAAAATATGAAGTATCTCAGTCTTTGGGGATGTAATTCGAAAGCTTCCAAATTGTGAGATTGTATTTAAACAAGGGAGCCACTTCCGTGGCGGTAGTCTCTGCCGGGTTTGCCACAACAACACAATACAAACAACTTGACCTCGTGAATCTTGTAGCCTAGGTATTTACTCAATTGATATTTGATTGTATATACAAATTTTAAAATATAGATAAAGAATTTTCAAAAAACAAACATATTAAGATGAGTAACAATGTTTGATTGGTTACAAGTGAAGCGAAGATACTTTTATTAAGACAACTCTCAATTAATATAGAGATGGATCATTAATATACTGGACTAACTATTTTCAACTAATTTAATATTGAATATGATCATTAACAATTATTAAGATTCATTGATGGCTCAAACCTTAAACATTAAACTCATGAATTTATAAACAAAATAGTTTATATGTAAAATATTTTTTCCCCAAACACACAACATAGCCTTCATTAACTTAATAAAAAGTAAAGTTAGTACTAATACTATAAGTTTGGAAAATGTTCCACAAACTCCTATTAAACATGCTTTCGATAATATTTGTAAACATTATTAATTTTATTTTTTTTTCAAGAAAACCACTTGAATTGACAAATGATTTAACCCAAATATCCACTCATACTTATCAATGAGACTTGCAATTGTTAATTGAATTATCCTCCATTATTAATCATAAAAATGATAGGATTCTGCCCATTTCGAATCATAGTAGACACATTTTGGACTGTCACCTTTTGAAATAAGGAAGAATACATTTAGGGTGAAATAAGGAAGAATACATTTAGGGATAAAAACTTACTGATTTTTGGACAAAACAGATAACAGGAAGGAATTTAATATTTCAAATACACATTCATTGTTATTCATTAAATAAAATATTACAAAATTTTATATAAAAATCCTTGCATCTGCACCTGAAAGCTTCCATCACCAATGCATGATATTAAACGCTGCTCTGGCGTTGCTTGAGCATATCCCAGTGTTGCTCCTACATACCATTCTATCCATCCATACTGCATTTGGAACTCATATCTGCCAAACATACATTTAGCTCAACTAGCAAACAGTCGCAAATATAGAGACAAATATACTTGCGAACAGAGCACCATGAGAGTGACAAATAGAGCATCATAATGCTGCCACTCCTGCCATTGCAGACTTCGGCTCTGAAGCTTATCGAACAATAGTCTCACCGGAAACCTTCCTCCGCAGATGGTAAAGACTAATTTCATATTGTGTTTGGTGGCAAGAAATTGAGAAGCGGTGGTAGCCAGTTACCTGAGGAGGTGGCAGACAGTGTTTTCCAGACTTTGGATAAAATATAACTTGTCACCACATTTTTGCATTGGTATAAGCTAAGCCTGCAATAAGAAGTCCTTTATTGCCCAGCCAAAAACCTTCTTTAAAATTTTGATAGAAGAAAATTGTCATTCTAAAACATTGATTAAACGATGATAACGCCAAAAAGAATATAGTGAAAAAGAATATGGTCAACAAATGAATTAATGCAATCACCGTCAATGTCAATATACGCTCATCGCTGATACAGAGATTTGAGCCGGCAGTGTACTTCGCCATCGTAACACTGATTTGAGCCACCGAAGTTGTCCTGCGTAGCCTTCAATCCTTGCGTGATCGAAAATTATCTTTGCAATAAAACCTAAGGCTCAATGACCAACACGACAGCTATTGGATTTGAGAAATTTGTTACGGGAACTAGGTTTAGGATGACAACTAACTCTCGGGAACTTGCTCCGCTCCGCATTCATGACCTCTCTAGGGTTCCAAGAGCTATAGCCTATTCTGAACAGCATAAAGACAAACCTTCCTTCCCAAATTTCTGACAAATTAACCAGACATTGTACTTCTGAATCCTCGAATGCATTCTATACCAGAGTACTACATCTCTCTCCCTTGCTCCATGCGCTGTCGTACCGCACCAGTCACGATTCTGGAGCGTTTCGTACCAGCTCTGAAAGTCGCAAATAAATTAATTTAAGTTAACTTTTAACTCAAATTTCAAATTAATTGTTTATTTACTATTTTTAAATATGTTTTTATTCGCATTCATTTAGGAATGAACGATCAAATCTGTTTAGGTTAACATACATACTTTACATGAATATCTCTCCGAACCGTATCTGGTTAAATCTTTAATTACCTAATTTATAAATGGTCCTAGACTCCAGGCTTTTGAAAATTTATATATATGCGTCGCGGTATGTTCGTTTACACATAAACAGAGGTGATATAACAATAAATGGATGTAAATTTAAATGCGAACCTGCATAAAACCTACAATACAACACAAAATAAAGTCCCGATGATCCCAATTTGACTCTCCCTCTCCTACATTTCTTTGCATGTCCTCTAAATACATCCAGTCTCAATCCTTATAAATTCTAGAGATAGTTATAATAATCGGAGCACTAGAGATCGAAGAAAAGTAAGATAAATATAAATTCAAACTCAGGATATCAATTAATGGCTACAAGAAAAGCCAAATAATTCTAATAAGTAAAAATAAATCAATCCTGGACACTTATACGCAAATGTATACGGTGAAAACCTGCAATTGTGATGAAATGAATCTAAATCTGTGTAAATTCTATATTGATGAAGAAAAGAAAAGAAAATATATATATAACTAAATTCATCCAAGAACAGGGAGTCGAACATGAAGTTAAGCCGATTAAATATAAATTTACAAAGGTCGAACTTGTGCATAAAATTTAAGTAAACAAATAAATCTGTCCAAACCAGCAAATCTATCCTGTTACGAGAAGTATACCTAAATTAATTCATCCCTGAGGAGAGGAGGGATGAGGAGACGATTAAATACATATATCATTCTCTCTCCGTGTAAAGATTATGCTGCTGCTACTTATTGAGCAGGGTTTGATGCCCTGTTATCAGACAAACCCTATTATGTTATGAGACGCACTGATGAAGATATAAAAATGTATATACATAAACGCAACGACACCATATGTAAATCTAATAAGATGAGACAAATCACCTATAAACCTTGAGAGGTGGCAAACGATGGCAGAAGGTGGTAGCCAGCTGCCTGAGAGGTGAGAGGTGGCAGCTATATAATAAACTTTGCATGCACCTAAGTTTCATGTTTGTCACCATAATTTTCCAGACTTTGGATAAAATATAATTGTCACCATATTTTTGCATTGGTATAAGCGAAGGCTGCAATAAGGGGTCCTTTCTCGCCCAGCTAAAAACCTTGGTTAAAATTTTGATAGACGAAAATTGTCATTCTAAAACATTGGTTAAACGATGATAACGCCAAAAAAAACATGGTCAACGAATGAATTAATGGGCAGTCAACGATCTATCGATCGCTAATAGTCCCAGGCAGGGACTAATAAAGGTTTGAAAATTATTTTATGAGATGTACTTCAAGCATCTTTTTAGTAATGTTCGGCTGGCTTTTGATTTGTAAATTATTTATCCTATAATTTATGAAATATTAAATTCTATTTTAAAATAAAAAATAAAAAAGTCTGTTAACAATTTTTTTATATTTCAAATTCTATTTTTTTTAATAAAAATCCTATAATTTATGAAATATTAATTCTATTTTTTTAAAAAATAAAAAATAAAAAAGTCTTTGTAAACAATTTTTTATATTTCAATTCTAATTTTTTTTTAAAATAAAAATAAAAAAGTCTTTGTAACAAATTTTTTATATTTCAAAATTTGTGTACTTTTAGGGCTTTAGATTTTTACAAAATATGTGTACTTTTGGCTTTTAGATTTTTACAAATCTTATTGTCTTGAATTGTTGTGAATTTCACTTGACTATGACTTTCATTTGATCGCCCTCGGTCATCCGAATTTGTCATTATTCATTTTATTTTTAGTTAGTGGAACCATACTTCAACACCTTTGCAACGAGGTTATTTCTCATTCGCAATGAGGTTACTTTTTATTTATGATACCCCAGATATAATTGAATGTAGTTTGCTTCATTAAAGCCATTTGACCTTCCTTACAAAATGATTTTCCCTATTCTATTTATCGATTTTTCCTTCCCAAGGTCAAAACGTGACCGTGCTTGGTATAAGATAGCCTGGGTGGTGGGGAGGGTTTAATGATAACCTTTTTATCTGGGTTCCACTCGTATGACATGACTATATTGTAATATTTTGAAAAAGGTTCTATTCCTTAATACTGAGAAAAAAAAAATCTAGATTGTAAACATGTTCATAAATCAACAAATATTTAAATAAATGAATATATATAGATAAAAATATTTTTTCAACAAATAAAGAATTATAATATTATCACAATTATTAATCAATTTCATTTCAATCCAAAATTTATTTGAAGAATTTTCCTCTTTGTTAAAAAATGTTCATAAATCAACATATTTGAATAAATAAATATATATAGATAAAAATATTTTTTTCAACAAATAAAGAATTATAATATTATCACAATTATTAATCAATTTCATTTCAATCCAAAATTTATTTGAAGAATTTTCCTCTTTGTTTAAAAACAATATGCACTACACAATCTTAATCTCTTTATTTTATTTGCATGTAATTATAATTTATATAATGCACCTAAGTAACCACACATTTAAGACAATTCAAAACCTTTTCCCTACTACTTATTTGTTGACCATTTAATCCTTCATACACTCTTTAACCATCAATTTAATGAATTTATGACATAAAGGAATTTTAGATTGAAATTTCCACTATCTGAATGTCTTACCTATCCATGTGGTAGATTTATTAAAGTGCATTGTGCTCCATACTTTCCCACCATATTGGATATCCCACATCATTCATATAATTTGATATGTTGTATCTAAGTGAAATGTAGCGGGAAAACATAATCAAGTGAAATATACAAGGACAACATAATCAATTGAATGATTCAAACTATGTTATAAAAAAACATATGAAGTTAGACTATATAGGAAAAATTAGAACTAATCACATGAAGATGTAAACTAGTGTATGGATTAGCCACTTCTCAACCACTTTTCAGAATGAAACTAGTGTATTAATTAGCCATGTCACTTCACATTGTTGGTTTTTTAAGTGTATATATAATACATTGAACAACAATGTAGTTCTAGTTATGAAGCTCGACAAACAAAAAACCAAGTTCCACTTGTTTCTTGAAATTGGGTGAAGGGTGATGCATATTAGTGGGAATGATTTTTTATTTTTTTTGTAAGCTTATCAATACCTTTCATTCATTCATCTATAAATAGGTAGGTTAAAAACATATAAGTCATTTGGTGGCCTCAACCTGCTCAGTGGGAAACCATGGCTGTTGGCCATCGAATCACATTATAAGGCATCCAAAACATGAATAGTTTGAGTCTATTTAACCAAGACTTATAAGGTTGATAGCCTGGAAACCAACTAGTAAGAACACCACTGAAAACATAAATGATACCCAATATATACAACCAAAATTAAGCAAAAATTAACAGGCATAACTTTGACCAACTAATTATCTGACAATTCCACTGGAGCGAGATCTCTAGCACTTCATCATGGCAACTTAGATTGTGGTAGACATGGGATATGCCACTCAATGCGGCCCAAGTGAGTGTTTTGATTTTTCCACCAAAGTTGAATAAGTTGGAGCTATTTTTTAATGTCTCGTAGGCTCATCTCGGCTTCATTTTGCGCTGTTTTTTTGGTGTTCGCAGCCATTGCTTTGGCCACTATGCATTTCATTAACCAGTAGAGCTGAACAGATTTTCTAAATAGATTGAGATGGTTGCGAGTGTACCAAATGTCCATGATTATCTCCGCCCAATATTTGTGGGCGGTTCAAGCTCAACTTTCGAATTCAACTCTGCCTCCCAAGTCACGATCAATTGCTTCACCTGCAACGAGGTCCCTACATAGTCTGCCTCAACCGTGACCTGAAGAATCTCAGAGTTTATTTTCTGACACCTTTGTTGCACTATCCTCTGTTGTGTAGTCTGACTGGAATACAAACCAACTTCTTTTCCTTTGCCTTCCTGGTGTCTGCAGCCCCTTCCACCTCAGCCCAAGGCTCCACCACGAGGTTGAGACTTCACCATATTTGCCAAGGTCGGGCCCCCTTTATTCACCCATCTGCCACCTTCCCACTCTCATAAACCATCCCACTGTACAGAGGTCGGAAGTGGACACAACATAGGCGGACCTGGAATATGAATTATACATACAACAACCCGAAATACAAGCATTAATTTAATGTATGACTACAAAAATAAATGAACTGTCAGACAACACTGCGTCTATTAAAAATTCCACCACTGGAGCCAATAAGCATACATAAACAATAACCCTCCGAGAGTGGGAGGTACCACCAGAATAAAAACAGTGCCCCCATGCACCCCTGAGTCCTAAATCCATAGATTTAACCTTTTTCATTTACTAGAACCCTTACTCTCCATAGGGCTTTCCTAGGCAATTCAAGCTTAAATCAGGGAACCCAATTATCAACATGCAGAGGAAACATCTTTAGAAAAAAAGAGAAACCAGTAAACATGCCCATGTGAGAAAGGATGTTGCCAAAAAAGATAGAAATTGAAATTACATAATCAAGAAGCCCAATATTTCCAATCACAAAAACTAGTAATTTAACTAGTGTTTCCTTTTCCCTCCAAGCACGAGGCTTATCACAAGGAGCATCCCCCAACCCAGGATACTAAGATAGAATTATAACATACTAGGCTTTATACACCAACCTTGAATTGAGACATGTAGTAGTTGGGTATACCTCTTGCATTCCCAGTGTCGCGAACCTATAAATAAAACTTAGGCTCCCTAAGAAGTTGAGGACCTAAGTTTATACACCGAAAAGATGGTCTTAACTCTACCTCCACTGCCACCACATGTAGGCACCGAGGGTTACCAAACTTCATGTCATTGATATGCCTTTATCTGCGTCATTTTATGTTATCACAATGATTAAGTGTGTGAGGACATGGGGGATACCACTCACCGTCCCAAACCAATAAATGCACTATCATATCAATCAAACCTAAGTAGGCCTCCAACTATTTCGGATCCCGATCAGGGATTCTTATTAGGAACCAGGTCCTGGTTCAGAATCAGAGTCAATTAGCTCATTCGTTCTTCCCTAATCTCACTTATCCAAGGCTTATCTATATTCATTCCCAGGTGAAGACAACCCTAGTTTGCTAAGAAGTCTGCAACTTTGTTGTCATTGCGGTGGACATGCGAGGGGATGATATATTCGAAATATTGAATAAGTTCACTAATATCCTAGATCAAACAAGCAGTCTTCAAGATTTTACTAATATTTTCCCATTGGGACCCCTAGTTAAGCTTTTTAATAATATCAATTACCAGAGAAGAGTAAATTTCTAATGTGCACCAAATAAATTGCTAATTTACTCAATAGGTTATTTTAGGCTGTTCATAGATGTGCAAGTTACGTTATTTTTAGTCTACAACGATTTATGTCAAATTTTATTTTTCTTCCTCCATAAATCTATTCCCACATAAATTTATGTCCAATTTTAATTTGCTTCCTTCATAAATCTATTCCCATAGTTGGATAGTTAAAAGCAGAGTAGATAATTCATCTTGTTAATCTCCTTTGGATGACCCCAACAAGATCTAATTAAAAATGGTTTTCTTTCAACTTTTGTGATTCACGTAGAATACAACATCAATGTCGAATATTAATTTTAGAGATGGACCCTCCTATGAACCTAACTCACACTTGCCCTATTTGCATCCTCCGTATTAAATGAATTTCAGTATCTCACGGTCAATGAATGGTGACCCTGCTTCTAAGGAGAGCCTTTATATACTTCACACCCCTTTCCTTCATTTTCAATCGGATAGATATTGCTTTCTATTATTGTTTGATGCCTCTGGTTATATGCATCTCCCGTTTTTTTTAATTACACCTAATATTCTGCTTTGATCTCACTTGTTGTTGGCCCAAGCAATGGATACTGTAACCGAGGCCGCAGGCAACACCATGAGCAACATTATTTCTGTTCCTCTCACCCAAAAACTCATACAACAGATCGATGATATAATTAATTTGGATGCCAACCGTGAGCTTCTGGAAGAGCAGTTATGTCGTATGAAGAGCCTCTGGCTTGATATTAACTCTCAGTTCCAATATCAACAGAAGGAAGCGTCAGATTATCTGAATAAATGTTTGCTAAGGATGCAACAAAAAGTTGGAAAGGCCAGAGAGTTGATCCATCGCTCACAACGCCCGCTGCTGCAACAGTGTATTGATTGCCTCTTTTGCAAACCCAAAGTCTTCAAGCAAATCCAAGAGTGGAACAGTACTATTCGTGACCTCCATGATGAGCTTCGAACCGATTTTTCCGTGTTTTGCAGTGCTCAACAGATTGTGTCCGCGACACCACACCAGGCAGACGCACTACTTCAGGACGAACCTGACACCAGATTGGCCGGGCTGGAAATTAAATCTGCCGATATAGAGCTGGGTTTCAGAAGGTCCCAATGTTCGCGTAATTGGTGTGTGTGGTATGGGTGGTGTGGGAAAAACAACATTGCTTAAAAAATTCTACAACACCTACAAGGTTAGTAATGTTTTTGATCATGTCATTTGGGTTACAATTGCTCAATCTCGAGTTCAACAAATACAGAATGATATTGCTACTGCAATTAATTTAAGTCTGGCCAACTCTTCCGCTGATATGGGGAAGATGAAGTTGTGTGCATATCTGAAGAGCAAGATTTTTTTTTTGGTTTTAGACGACATGTGGAAGGCACTCTCTCTGAAAGAATTGGGCGTGCAGTTTGGCAAGAACAAAGGGAGCAAACTTGTATTCACAACTCGAAATAGAAATCTGATTCGAGAAATGAATGCAAAACAGTTCATGGAAATACAACCCTTACGAAGAGAAGATGCGTGGGAGTTGTTTTTAAAAGTGGCTTTCGAAGACGGCCATGTTCCAGAGAATATACAAAATATTGCGCGAAAGGTAGCCGAGGAGTGTAAAGGGTTGTCGTTGGCAATTAAGGTAATAGCCTCAACAATGAGGGAAAACGCAAATGTAGATGAGTGGAAGCTTGCCTTAAAGCAAATGCAAAAAGTTGATTTATATTTTCCAATAACCCATCCTCGAATTAATGGAGAATTGTATCAGATATTGAGATGGAGTTACGATAATCTGCCCGATGTTAATTTAAAAAATTGCTTTCTTTACTGTGCCATGTTTACTGAAGATGCTTCAATACCAGTGGAAGAGATGGCACAATTATGGATCGTGGAAGGTCTAATTAAGACCAAAGAAGATGCGGACTATGAATATATGTTAAAGACGGGGGAGAGCTATGTAAAGGTACTTGTAAATCGCTGCTTATTCCAGGTGGAAGAAGGTGTTATCAGTGTCCATGATGTTCTCCGTGACATGGCAATTTATATTGGAGAAAGTGAGGAGAATTGTGTATTGAGGGCAGCACAAAGTCTTGAATGTTTCCCTGACATCCCAGGTTCAGAAAATTGCAGGAGAATATCAATTATGGGCAATGATACTAAGTCTTTGCCGGCAAATGTCCCAAACTAGTTTCTTTATTCTTGGGACAAAATGAAGAATTGAAAGAAATTCCAGACGCATTTTTACTGAACCTCACCTGTTTGAGGGTACTTGGATTTCCTGCCACGACCATACGATCATTGCCAACATCAATGTAGCAATTGACACACCTTGAATTTCTTTTTTGGGTTTCATTGACATTGAAGATATACCTGAATAAATTGGTCATCTTTCGTATCTTCAATTTTTGTATCTTCATTTCTGTAGAAATCTGAAATCGTTGCCTTCTAAAATGGGTGAACTTAAAAATCTGAAGTATCTAAATCTTAATGGTTGTAATTTGATGGAAATCCCTATTGAGATTAGAAAGCTTCCAAACTGTGAGATTGTGCTTAAAAACGGTTAACAGAGGGGAAATGATTTGTAAGATACATACGTTTTTATGAAATGTGTTTCAAATAATAGGATTTGTTTTTTCAACATATGTTAGTTATGATATATAAAGGCAGGGTACCACCCACCACTCCCCACACGCTTACGGTGATGGGTGCGGTGGCTTCCCGCATGTTACCTGACAGCGGAGATGGGAGAAGTGGCAAGCATGGCTAGGATGGAGAAGGAGTTGACGCATCTAAATCAAGGCGAGCGATGTGACAGAGAAAGGTTGAATGGGAATATGAAAGAATTCAGGACAGAGAAAGGAGTATCGTTGAGACAGCGTGTGGACGAAGGAACGAGGGCGCAAGTCTGCAGAGCTACCAGCAACGGTTTCAGCGAAGCTTTCCTGGGTATGTATCTTGACCATTGAAGCCCCTTACTATGGCAACTATGTTGGTTTATGGTTAGGGGTGTGGGAGATGACAACGGAGGGAAATTGGGGGGATGGCTGGGGAGACCGGTGTAAACTAGGGGAGATGGTGATCACGCTTATGTCAGAGGTGAGAGCCATGAGAGAAAACCGGGGTTGGGAACTAGAGACCCCTCCTGTGAGCGAGCGAGACAATTGGTATCCCAATGCGGGTGGTGAGACTAAGGCTAAGCATGAGGAGATGGCTGCAAGAGGGGTAAATAAGTGAGGCAGTATTTCTGGGCAGAGGAGTGATGCAGCAGCACTGGGCAGAGGGACGAGGGAAGGCACTACAATTGGGAGTGACGGTAACCCGGCTGAATGGGATAGATGTGAGAGTCGTGAGCGTAAACTGGGTTCGGTACCATGAAACTACTCTTGTGTGTAGGTGTGAGAATTGCCACAACCATGGGGGTAGTGAGGCAGACCCAAGGCAGGAGAGAAAGCAAAGTGAGTGGCAGAAGAGTGTCGCAACTACACCATGCAGAGGAGTGGCACTACATCTTAGGGCAGAGGGGCACCTGGGCAGAGACAATTGTGATGGGAAGCACGAGGGGAGGGGCACCAGTATCAAGTCGGAGAGGCATGAGATCACGTCGAGAGAGCTAACTCATTTCACTTGTGAACGGACAGGGAATATAGAAGAAATGGCAAAACTTGCACGTGGAAGAGGACATGACAGAAGGGGGAGGGAGTCAACTTGAGCTGCAGACCCAAGCACTTCGAAACCTAGACGAGGGAGGAAGCCTGTAGAACGCCTCATTAGTGAAGCAGCGGAAGGCTACAAGGAAGAAACAGATGCAAGCATCCATAAACTTTTAGACGAATGGGAGGAAAAGATAAAACAATAGGATGAATCGGAAGAGGAGATGGAGAATTGATAGGGATTGATCCCAGATCGTGGGAATACCAGGGGCAGACTCACCCAATTTAAACAGACACTCTATCTGTACTGGCTCATGAAGAGCCTTATGGGGAAGGAAATGGAGCAAATTTCAGCGGGAACGGCTATGACCCTCCAGGACATGCCCAATTACAGAAAAGACTTGCAGACCATCCAATTTCAGCTATGCAAGTAGGACATCTACCTTAACCGAATCCCAAGGCACATCCCTTGCATTATTGAGCTAGCTGATATTCCTGGCGACTCAGCCAAACAGCCAACTTCAGTTGAGTCTGCCTTAGAAGGACATCACGATTAGTGAATTCCTTGGATTTTTTTTTTTTTTTCTTGCAGGTAGCATTTGCTTTTACAGTTGCATGCTTATGAAAGATAGACTTATAGACTCTTATCATGATACTAATACGTATATAGCTTGGGTAGAACAACTGATACTATATTTTTTTTGGATGGCTTTTAACGATGATAGGTGGCCAACGGACTTAGTTTCCCACTGGGCAAGTTGAGGCCACTTATCTCATATATGTGGTGTAAACTTGTGTTTTATAAATAGAAAAAGAAATTCCTACCAAACTTTATTATATATAATATATATTATATATATAATATAATTTTATATATATAATTTTTTTAGGTTTTGGTTTACAGACACGCTGGTCAATAGGTTGTGCTACGTCCACGGAAAAAATTTGGGTTGATCGACCTGAAGGGAATCTAGCTCCATGACCCCCTAGCTAGGTAGCCCCAACCCCAAGGGCTTCAAGGAGAATAGACTTTGTGACCTCCCAATAGCGAAGCACTGATTTTGACCAACTGAGCTAACTTTTGGGGCTACTTTAAAAAATAATAATTTAAAAACCATTTAAAATTAAAAAAAATATATATTTCTAATTGACATGAACTATTATTTATGGGAGGGATATAAATAAAACTAAGAACTATTATTTATGAGAGGGATATAAATAAAACTAAGAATGTTCGAAAGAATAAATAAGATGAAAAAGAAAAAAAAAAGGGAAAACGTTCAAATTATTAAAAAGAGAAAAAGGAGAAGAATTACTTAAAGGAAGAAAACTAATAATAATAAAAAAACCAATAATTAAAAACCAAAAACAAAGAATAAGTGTAATATGATCGACTGGTTTATTGGCTGGACTTGTTTATTGGCTAAGTTTGTGTAATATGATGGACATGTTTATTTGCTTAGTTTGTAATCAATTTTATGATTAGAATTATTAAGGTTAGTTATTTATTTATTTTTATAATTTCTCACATTATGTTAGAGGAGACCTAAACTACTAAGTTAAGAATTTTGGGTTTTTTTTAAGCAAATAAAATGTTTAGAATCGTATGATTTAACTATCTAACATAGATATGTGGTTGTAAATTGTGTTAATTATATTTTTTTTTGAGATTGTGTTGAGATTTATTAATTTGATTTATTTATGATTTTCCATAGAAGTAAATAAGAATTTTGGTTTTTTTTAAGCAAATAAAATGTTTAGAATTTTATGATTTAACTATTTAACTTAGATATGTTGTTGTAAATTGTGTTAATTATATTTTTTGAGATTTATTAGTTTGATTTATTTATGATTTTCTATAGAAGTAAAGGATTTGGTAAATTTTTTAGCCAAACATAATGTAAGCTAAATTTTTTAGCCAAACATAATGCAAGATAAGATTTAGCATGAGAATTCAAATAATTTTCTAAGGGTTTTATAGTGGTTAAAAAAGAGATACATATTTTTTTTGGCTAAAATATTACAAATATGATGAGTAATGTCCTAGATGTAGAGAAGAGAAATAAGAGCTAGGGGTACACAAGAGGAAGGAACAATTTAACTTTAAAATGACAACTTGAGTGAAAGGATTTATTAATTTGAGAGATTGACTATCCATTGGCCATAATGGCAAAGAAATGAGGATCTGAGATTCAAATGAACTAGTAACTAGAGTTTTGAGAATAGTAGATTTTTCAAGTTTGGTGATGGTGAGTATGGGCATGAAGGTATTAGTTAGTGTGAGTCTTTTTCTTATAAAAATGGTGGGTTGAGTTGTTTTTAGGAAAATGGGAGATGAAAATGTCTAAAAAGGGGAAAACAGGGAAGAGAGTTTTTCTTTTGAATTTCCAAAATAGATTGAATATTGAAAGAAATGTGTTAACCTAGTTAAAGAAAACGATTAAAGAGGGATGGCCATAAGGTCAAAAGATGAAGATATCATCAATAAATTGAAACCAACATTTGGACTTAAAATAAATGTTTTTTAAGGATAAAATCTCAAAATGTTTCATAAAAATATTAGCAACAACAAGGGATAAAAAAGAAAACATGGTTGTAAGTTTTGTTTGGTTATTACACATCCCTTTAAAATGGAGAAGAGGTGATACAAATAAAAATAAATAATTTCTTCTACAAAAAAAACTTATGACATAATTTTCAATTAACATGGCCTTTAGGACTTGTGTACACTCCACCAACCCCCAACCCCTCCTCCATTGTAGAAATTTTGGTGATAGAATTGCAACTGCTCAAGAAATTAAATCAAAATCAAGAGACACAATTCTAGTCTACTGATCTACGAAAAGTAATTCACAATTTAGGACAACATGTGCAAACATGCATCATCAAATACACAGGTACACAGATGTTTCTAGGGCAAAGAAATTGCTAAAAATCCCTTAAGCCCATTTTTTTTTGATTAACTGGATTCAAAAACAATTACAATTTTGATCTCTCGCTATGAGGACAAACTGCAAGAGTAAACTTGTTCTCACTCTTCCTACACTTGTCTTTCTCACACTGGCGTTGCCTGCACTCCCGTTGCCCACATTTTCTTTGTCTGCACTCGTGCTTCCCACACTCGCTCATATATCCTTGTGCAATTCCTAAGGAAATAATCCCATGTTTCCTCCCCTATTTTCTTGCACAATTCCTAAGGATTGATCACTTGACCAATACTCTAAATTGCACACTCAATCTAGTATATAATTACTTGTACACTTCCTTGGAATCTACACCACAGTTGAGAAATTCAAATTCCTTCCATGCGTAAGCTATTTCTTGGGCAGGCTCCCCGTCTTTTGGACAACTTTTCGTACGATCAAAGCCACATCGATTAAGCTGCTCCGATCGAAATATATCCCTCCAGCTCGAGTAAAGCTTTGAAAGGGTCGACAGAGTTGGAAGTCTGGGCTGTGGTAGTTTATGTTATCCCAACAAGGAATTGGGGAACAACAAGAAGGATTGATTGATCAATTAACTGGATGATATTTGAGTTAGATTGTTGTTCCACTACACAACTAATCTCCAATTGACTCTAATAACTATTAAAACTAGTTTAACTAAGTACAACTAAAAATAACTGGACTAGATTTCTAGAATTTAGAAATCAATACATGCAAACTAAACTCCAAGCCTACTAACTTGAATTTAGTGTTCTAATTGAGTGACAAGAGCCATGTCACCATAGTTAGCTGCCTCCAAGTTGTCTGCTGATGTGGAAATTCAAAGTTTCTCAGTTTGACTAAGGCTAAAGTCAAATTGATCCTTTCTTGCTACACTTCTCAACATCCCTCACTAACCATATTGCCTTGTTCTTATGGATTTTAATTTATTGTTCTCCTTTCATCTTTACTATAATTTAACCATTCAATTTTACCATTATTCTTGTTTGTCATTAACTCAACGAATGATGCAAACATCCTCAAAGAAAGGATACTTTTAATTTATTATACCCAAGGCCCAATTGAGTGTAGCTTTCACTTTATCAAGATCAATTTTCTTTCTGCATTACATGCCTTTCCTTAAATCGTTCATATATCTTTCCTTCCTAGGGCCATAAAATGTCAACATAGTGCTTGGATTGATTTAGAGTATAGAAGTCTTCATAAACCAACTAAGTATATTATGAAGTACAAATCATTAACTAGTGTCATTAATCCAAAACGTTTTTAAGAATTTTTCCCGTGGCTAAGAAATAGTTCATGCAATCTTTAACCCATTTATTTTGTTTTCGTATTATTCTAGTTTATAGAATTCACCTAACAAACCATGCATTCAAGGAAATTTAAGACACACTCTTTGCCACTTCTCCCTTTACCATTTGACCCATTTTTCCATCATTAAGATTCAATCTAATGACTCCTTTTATTTATAGAACCTCTACGTTGAATTTTTTGAACACCATCTTGAAGTATTACCATCCCATGTAGTTGAATTATTAAATTACATTGTCTCCCATGGATTCGCACAATCTTGGACATCCCACATCAACAATGTAATTTGATATCTTTTCAGGGGGGGCATCATCAACTAAATGAGTCAATACATGTTATGAAAAAGCATATAAAGTTAGACTAATTAAGAAAACCAAGAAATAAACATTCTAATAGAATTGATTGAAAGTAATGGAGAATAACACCAACAACATGAAGATGTCATCCAGGAATTGGTTGCAATGTACCAAAACAGAGCAAATTCAATGTATTGATGAATCACTTCAAAAGGTTGATCTTCTAATTTTATAAGCAACACCATAAGAAAGGATTCAATGATTAGATAGACTTAATTGCAATGATCAATAGAGGCAAGTCGAATTAATAAACTCGAAAGAATCCTTTCTACTAATGCTTACATACATTTATGTATTCTTGAAGAATGTTTGGGTGTCTTATTTGCTATGTTATATTTACATAACTAATTAGAGAACCTAAATTATACTTCTTGCTAGTTATCCACTAGAAGAATAAGAGGAAGAGAAATGTGATGTTAGGTTGATGTTGTTTTTTTCATGTTTGTTGACTCTTCATGTTATTTCCTAACATGTGCTAATTCATCCCTGCAGCTAGGTAGGTAAGATAATTAAAAATCTTTATTGAATGATGCAATATGGGACCCAGTCAATGATTGTGTAAATTAATTAAATTAGGGATCAACTATAAGGAGTCAACTGTAAGTTTTGAATAAAAAGTTTACTGAGACTAGGTGACAGTTAATGGATGTTAGTTGAGTCTTGGAACATATCATACATTTCCCTTTAGTTGAAATGGTCTCAATTGTCCACTTATATAGATTAGGAAAATTGTGTGCTAACTTAATGATATTGTTCCAGCTTCATTATGATGGGATCTACTCTTCTTTATCCACCTGAAATAAGGGAATTGTTATCCTCATGTTATGACATGTTTACTATCCAATAGTGGTATCAATTGTGAAACCCATTTTTGGCTACCACCCTCGTAATTATCATGGTTAGTTTGTAATTAATGTAAATAATATGGAAATTTAAACATAACAACTAGTTGTGAGGAGCATACATAGATTTTGTGTTTTGGGAGAGGAGTTACTTGGGAATTGGTTAACTCAGTCTATTCATTTAAGGCCCATGATTATGATTGGGTTTAATGGTTGCATGGAAAGAAGGGAAGTGGGGTATGGGCTTCCTTAAAGGAGGACAAGCCAATAACACCTTTTTTTCCTCGTGGTTTATGTGTGTATTTAATACACAAAAGGCCATGAGGGGTTAGTGGGGAAAATAGGAATCAACATAAATGAAAAAAAATTAAACATTCAGATAGAGAAGGAGGAAAAGGATTCAGAGCATAGAACGACGGGAACAAGTATGGTTGATATTAGAAAGGATCAAAAACATGGATTGTTTTCTATGGTAGTACATATTTCTAGTTATGAATATAAGACTTGTGATTCGACTGACACGATAGAAGAATAATGTTATAAACAAGTGTTTGAGCTAGAGTAGGATCATGGTGGGGAGCATGGTTGAAGTGGAAGAAGTAGGTGGGGAAATTATGTATTCTGGAGCCCTTGTATGAGTTATGGATCTTTGTGACTACTTATACTATCCTAAGCATAAGATGAATGACATAAAATTTAAGGTTATATGCTGAAATTTGGCTGATTGCCACTGTATATGATCTTTATTGACTGTTATGTCATGAATATCATGGATACCTATGAATATTGACTAGAGAAAGTCTACTGCGATGTTATGTGGCATGAAATATCAGTCGATTTGATAGTGCCTACTACATTTGCAATGTGAGTCATGGAATATTGTATATCTAAATTTATAGCTATGTCTCAATTACCTCTAACTGAGTCCTATGCTTGTTGATAGGCATGTTAAGTATCTTATTTTCTCTCCGCTGCCATGTATAATTCCTAGAAGGTTACCATGAAATGAGGGATTTATTTTTGTTGTAAAAATGGTATTGAGTGTTACTCATTGTCGACAATGGCTTTGTGAGTCATTAAAGTCCTAAGGACTTCTAAGCCAATTTTCGTTGATCAACAAGCTTGCACTTGGATGATTGAGCCCTAACAAACTTCCTATGGAGTTAGAGAAGAGATTTTCATCAAGATATTGATGCAATTATATCCCAAGAAATGGAGATGTGCCCTTTTAGGACCAAAATCTTGGTGTTTTGAAAAAATCCATGAATTGACAAGAGGCGTTGAGCTAATGAGAGAAATGCATAGGAAAGTTTTTATCACTTGTCCTGTATATTTTTGTCATGTTGTGCCAGGGTTTTCAGGAAAATTCAAGGAGAGGTGGGAACAGTCAACGAAAGGTGTAGCATGGTAAAACGATCATCACTTTCCACTAGAATACTTTGATGTACTATGGAGAAACGACAATGGTTCACCACCATACGGGTGTGTGGGTGCTACTAATGGAATGTTAGAACAAATTCCCTCCCATTGTTAAATGTGAAAGTACAGTTTTGTACAAAGATACAGGGCCTAGTGGAACCCTTTTTTAAGCTAAGGTGGTGAAGGCCACGTGGGGTAATAACAACATGTATTTGTCATGTGGTAAGTTTACTTATGTGGCATGCTATCAGCGTGACACATGGAAGGAAGATATGTCATGTTTGGATGGCTAGGTGGTTGGCTTTTGGATGACACATCATACAACTAAAGGATGTCATGTGGTAGGATGACATTATCCTAACATCATTATGAAATTAATAATACATAGAAGAAGTGGGCGATGTGGAGGCTCTTGCTAACAAGACACTAAGTGGCCTGAGGTTGTGGTCTGGGGTGCTACGTGGTACTAATGTGGTAGCACATGTGGCTGGAAGCAACATCACCATGGAGCTTAGGACCATGAATTTATTTATAGTGCGTCTCTATTACAGAATCCACAGATGATATAGAAGCCACAAGATGGGTATTGTCTTTCACAGTTGACATGAAAATGTGTGGTGCGCACAAAGGTTGTATGAGGTATTATTAAAAATAAATTATGTGAGCATGGTGATGCTATTTTGTTGATGTGGTAGGCTCCATGATGAACATCATATGAGGTCGTAGTTCCATTTGTACACACATGGAAGATATTTATTGATATGGAAAGGCCTATGAGGCCTAGAATTCACATGGGCATAACTTTGAATCTAGAGGTCGGATTGAGGAAAAGTTTATATTGTCAAAAAACCTTCATTGAGATACACATGATGGTGTTATCCAAAGTGAATTCCTCACACTTTTGAAGAGAAGGAATTTTGTAACCCCATATTCATAATGATACCATGGAGGTTGGGTTAATTGAAAATAACACCTCTCACCATGCTCGGGAAGTCCAAGGGGGTGGGAAGGAGTGTTATGGAGTGGTATCAGAGGATCCATGTTTAAAACTGAGACTCAATGGGATATGGAAGTGAAAGTTCGAGTTAATGTTCCAAATAATACTTTTGGAGATCAAATTTAGAGTTTTGATATAGAGTATCAAAGTGCCCAGGTACATGCATATAAGTTTAGATCCCACTTACAAATTGTAGTCCTTAAAGGATTCTTGTTTATCATGTGTGCTAATTGTGATTATGTGTTGTATGCTTATATGTGTTAACATCAGAATGATGGGTTGATAAATATTTGAAAGGATAGGTTTTTGATGTATTATTTCATTTCTAACTAACACGTGAAGTTGAAAAATTTTGTTTTACATAGCCTTATATCCATGAGCTTATTGCATTTAGACAAAGGTGATGGTTAAATGTGTTTATTTGTATTTTGATTAGTTAATAGTTATGTGTATGTAACAACACAAAAGAAGACACCAAAATATCAATAAGAGAGTACGGGAATGAACAACATAATGGTGCGACATAACCCTGATAAATTCTATTAGTGTCAAGAAGAAGAATCAATTGGAAAAATGATGGAGGGGGGCTTATCTAATTGGATGAGCACCCTTAGAAGTATAAGGGTTGAGATGGAAGGCTACAATGTTGACAATGAAATCATTTTAATTGCTTAGGAACAATAACCAGAAGTAAATATAATAAGATTGTGAAGCTTATCATATTTTAAAAGGAAAAGGCAACATGATCTAGGTTTCAGCCACTTAGGGAGGGATAAAGATAGGAAAATTCCATATGGACTTGGAAAACATGAATTATAATATGATAGTGTGGAAGGTATAAGATCTAAGAAAATATATAGGAAGGAAAGTGAGGACATAGTGAGGGGAACTCCACTTAATTCTATAGAGAAAAGAATAGACAGTCATAAACAATTTTCTAGTGTTGCCACCAAGAGACATTATCAATAGAAAATGAGAGGAGAATATTTGATCATAGAAGGGTTTAAGAATGAAAAACATCCTACATAAGATGGAGAGGTGAAGAATAAATTGGAAGCAAAAGTATGGTTGCTAGGAACAAGGAATTATTTAAGAGTGCATAAAATATGAAAGCAAGAGTGGTCATCTTTAGCTTGAAGGGAAGAGCTGATATCTAGTGGGAATACCTAAATAACATCAAGAATAGTAATGAGAAATAGTTATCATGGTGGATATTTTAGAGTTATTTGAGGAAAAAGTAACGATTTGAAAGGTATTATGACAACAAGGCCAAACAATTTTATGAGCACGAGATAGGTTAGCTGACAGTTAATGAATACACAACTAGATTCTTGGACTTTGTGAGGTACATTCCTTACCTCAAGGATGAAAATGAAAATAATTAGAGGTGTCTCAGTGGGTTTCCACAAGTATTTAGGTTAAAAAATAGAGCTTTATGAGCCACAAACTCTGGAGGAAACCATTTCAAAGATGAAGCAATTTTAGGAATAGTCCAAGCATAGGACTAAGTCCCAAACCGATTGGAAAGAAAAAGGAAAGCCTAGATTTAAAGAAAAAGGGAATAAAGTTGCAAGAAAATGGCATAGAGGAAAGAATGTTAAAATTTCCACTCCTATTAGCGGTGAGTTTTAGTTGAGATCCACTACTATTGGTAGAGACTAGTTCTCTTAGTCTATAGGAGAGGAAGCCAAGGGTTTCAAAGTAGAGCCATTGAAGTGTTGGAGTTGTGAAGAAAACCATAGGAAAAGGGACTATTTCAACAATAGAAGAATGACTCAAGATTATACTATGTGTAGAGATTGGATATAGTAAATGATATGGCTCAAGGCATATTACAAACTAGTAGAAAATAAGAAATTAGTGACTAGGTGACTAAAAATTTTAGTCACTGCAACATTTCTAAGTGAAAGACTACCAAAAATGAGCAATCCTAAGTGACCCAACTAAAAACGACTAACATAAATGACTAATTTAGTCTGGGGTTAAAATATATGACTAGCTAATAAGTAATACAACTAGAAATGACTAATGCACGCATGACTAATTTAGTCTAGGAACAAAAATACAACTACCTAACAAGTGCTATAATAATACAAATAAATTCTTTATGTTATTCATTTTAATTGTGTCACTTCAGCAATCTAAACTTACAAGTGATAGGGGATTCAAAGGTTGTTATAGAATGGTTGAAAGGTTATACTTCCTTAAAGACTTCTTGATTCTCACATGGTGTATAAGTGAACCAACTTTGCATTATTTATCTCTAATAATTTGTAGTTTTAAACATATTTTTTTAATTATTATTATTATTATTATTATTATTTGTATTTTTTAAGAATCTGTTCATTGATTCCAATTTGAAACATGATTTGAAGACTAGTTCTGATTTTTAAAACTATAATTTCAAATAACATCTACTTTAATTCCATATTAAAAATAAAACATTTAACCCAATTGTAATTTATATTTTTATTTTTTCTATTAGTTTTTTTTTTTGTTAATCTTGGTAGGTCCTCCTTTTCTATTAAATTTAATCAGCAAGTTACAACCATCTAAGAGATTTGTTAGGTGGCCTCAACTTGCACTGCAGGAAACCAAGTCTATTGGTCACCTAACAGTTTGGAATGCCATCCAAAACAAAAACAGTTTGATCCTTCCTATCCAAGCTATGTAAGACTATATGTCCATATCTATTTTCTTATTTAGCTGCAAACTAACATAAATCTAATTACAATTGAAAGTAAATGCTATCTGCATCAAAAACTAATACAAGAGAACTTAGCTAATTGATCTGCATCCTCTATCGAAGTAGAATCCACTAGTGTTGGGTATTTGACATTTGACCTTAGAAGATCATCTGCTATAAATATGCAAGGAAAATGTTTCTCAATCTGCTGGAGGTGACGATATTGCTTCTGCAACTAAAACATGATTTTCTGAAATTCCTTTTTGTAGTATGGGAATGTATGCACTACAACGGCCATGTTCAAGGAAAATTTTTCCAGGGTCTTGCCCAGCATTTATTTCATTGACCAGTAAAGGAATAGAGTGTGTTTGAATTGTGTTATTCTTCCCTGGGTGTGACTAGGGTGCGGTAGTAGGACCCGCTAATCCTTAGCTTCAATTTACATGGAGCCTACCTATCAATTCAGGGAGGCCTCCCATTTTTCTATGAGTTGTTGGATTTCCTCATCGATGCCCTCATGGTATGCTTCTATCGCTTCATTGATAATATTCACCGTCAACTTATCGCCTCTCAGCTTTCATCCTAGATTATAGGACTCCCCTTCCTCATATTTTCCTCTAGCTTTTCTTCCTTTGCCTTCGGTACACGGAGCTGGGTTGTGTGTGCTTGGCGCTGCCCAGACCATATTAACTTGCCCCCGATAATATAATCTATGGCAATGGAATCATTTCGACAGGTTGAGCCACCTGCTTGCAGGCTGCCCATGACTTGTTCCTTGCAATTTACCTGTACACAATCCACCTAACATGCATAAAAATCGGCCTAGTTGTTCACCATCCAAATTAGGCTCAAAACAATTTGTAATTTGATTTCCAAAGACAACACTAACAAATTCAAATGCTCCACTATTATTTCCAAGAACCTGGCCCCATACATTACCCCTCTGACATAAGAAATTACTCGGCTCTCCCTTAGCCATGCTTCGCTCAGACTCTCAACACCCATCAAGCACATTTCATATTAGATCTGCCTCACTCTATTGCAGATCCAAGGACACCGTATTCCCCAGCTAGTTCATCATAATGATGTTTATGTCCCTCAGGCTTTCAACCACAACCCAAGGTCTTTTAGCGCATAGCTCATCGAGCCTCAAAATTGTAATTCCCCTATGTTGCCTACCTTCCCTAGATACCCTCCCATCATGCATGGTGAGGAGGATCCCTCGGCGGAAAAGCCAAATACCAAAAAGCAAGGAATGGTGGCGCCTCCAGGCCAATTTTTGTTGCAAACCCTCGGACTCAGCGTTAAACAAAACAAAGCATGACTCAGACTTACAGAACCTCTTCAATTGATAACCTGTCAACCAAGACCATAAACCCTCAAGACTTCCAGCATTACAATAAACAACATACCAGTTCACCCTCGCTATGGCATCTGGATGCCAGCCTGGTATGTCCACCCGCCTTTGTTTTCATGCCCTCCTCTGTGATAATCTCCTTTCTTACTCTGGTTACCACCCTGCATGTAAACCTTCAGAACCTCACTGCCATAATGGAGACGGACACCGATCCTATCACCACCCTCCCAACTATAGCTCTCACAGGTGGCCGATGTGACCGTGCCAACCTTGCCATACATGTTGAAGGTGGTTGGTTGACACTTCAAGGCTCTCACCATTAAATTCCTTGATTTCATCGATCGCCAAGTACGCACCCCGATCGGGAGTTTATTTTTTCTATTATAAATATTTCTTTACATTTTCATTTCAATTTTGCTGCTCCATTCAAATCGAATGTTGACAAAATCAAATTTGAGTGTTGAATCTTGCTTTTCCCTACTTATATCTGTGTGGAAACGCCAGAAGAAAAACTTTTGATTTATTTTGACTGAGTCAAAATGTTAAACATTACATCTCTACCAAATTGTGCTACAAAGTATCTCTCAAGTCAATAAGTTGGATCCACAAGATTTTGAACTAATAAAATTTACGTAAGAGATACCTTAAAAATACACTATATTATTGACTACTCTATACCTCATAATCTAATATTAACCTATTACAATAATCTCACCTTATTTATAGAAAAAAAATCTTTTGTATTTAATTTAGTCATGTTATATTAATATTATATATCTTTAACACAAAATTATTTCAAATATGACTTTTCATTTTTCTTTTTCTTTTGAAAAATAGTATTTTTTAATGACCAATTATATTATATAGATACAATCTATACATTTTCATTTTCCAACTAATATGAGGTAAAATTCTCAAATATGTGTTTTCAATTTTTTATTTTTTTAATGCAACCATGGTTCGCGGTCGCTGAGTGGCTGCTACGTCCACAACCAATAATCCATAGATCCATCAAAAGAAGCCTAAGATATTGGGCCTAATCCCAAGGGCATCGAGGATATTTGACCTCGTGACCTCCCAATAGGAAAGGTACTTAGCAATGCGGGCTCGATCAACTGAGCTATCCCTTGGGGCTAAATATGTATTTTCAATTATATCAATACGCATTTCTTTAATTTATCACTATATCCAAATTTTAACTATATATTTATTTAATATATGTTAATTTTTCACATTATTGTTACATAATGAGTTGAAAAGTATAAAAATACACCGCATAATTCAAAATTAAAATAATTTAACTAATATTTTAATTATGTATTTAAAAGAGAATGAATATTTTCTATTAGTTTAAAATATAAATAATAACAAAATAATAATATAGTAAAATTAAAAATGTTAGTCAAAATATAAATGTTAATAATCAAATACATTTCAAAATTTTACACCCAATTCACTTCCACATACATTTATATCATTAATAATGACCCACATTCTTACCACCATGTGGAAAACCCATATTAACCAAAACCATAACATCCTTTACCACAATGAACATTTTTGTCCATTTCAAGTTACCAAATACTTATACCTAATTAATTAAAATGATAATATCCAATTGACGAACATTCAAATATTTTCCCTCTTCTTTGCTATGTTATGTTGCCACTAGTGATGCAGAGGATGGTGCAATCTAGCATAAGAAAAAGGCCAAGAAGAAGAAAGAGGGTTTCGTCAATTTCCACCATGGACTTTGTTTGGTCTTTACTTACTAAATTAAGTTAAGCTCTTAATTCTTTTATCAACCTGAGAAAGTACACTTAGAGGTGCTCACCTAAAGTGTATATATCTAGAAGGACCTAAGGTTCTAATGACAACTTGGTGAATGAAATTAACAGTGCCCCCTTACAAGAGATCTTTCATTGTCTTTTTTCAATCACTCAAGCATCAATCTAGATAAAACAAATCTTATGAAATTCTGATTGCCTAAGTAACAGAAACAGAGTGTTAATGACTAGTTAAAATCCTAACATTCCCTTACAAGAATATTGCTCAATAGAACTTTTCCCAATCATAACAATCCAAGGTTATTTCAGTAACAAATTAAATCAAATAGTGAATAAGATAAGTAAAGCTGCAACCCAATAACAGTTGAATCTTTTACAAGAATCACCTATCAAACTAAAAATTGAATTTAACAACTACTATCTGAATCACTTGCAAATAAAACCAGAACTATCTTCAAAGTCAAATCCAATAAGCAAGTATGGAAATTGTATGACAGCAAGCATATACATCAATTTCAAGATCAGAATTAGTTGAATCCATTTACAAGGTTCTTTTCACAACAAATGCAAGCTCTTTTCAATTGATAATTCTAATAACACAACCTTTACTTCTACACAAAATAACTTCTAATTTTCGAATTTGAATATATAGCTAGTAAGGAAACTTAAAAAAAACATAGTGTACCAGCGTAGTGATGAGGGCCCTTCAATCACTTCACAAGCACACTATAAAACGATTCAGAAGAGTGTAATCACTAGATCTTGAGACATAAACTTGATGATGAAGTCTGTATTAAGTCTGGAATAAAAAATGCACAAGCTGTACTTTCATATGTTTACAATCTAGCTCTAAAACATAGTCTTCTTTCATAGGTTATTTATGATAAATCCTTCTAACAAAAGAAGCTATTCCTCCTCCCTATTATCTTAACATAATTCTATTAATTACATCCAAGAAGGCCGAAATTGAATCAGTTCCTTCATTTATGCAAAAATTGTCAAAATAGAAATGATTCTCTTCACAAAATCTGGAAAACTTGTTGAAGTGGTTGGGTTTGACCAGCGTTGACTGGACACTTGTTTTCTTCAAAATTGAAAGTGGATAGGTGATCCACCATCCGTGTACATTTTACTTCATGCCCACAATCTTCAAATTCGCTCACCTGTTGTGCAACATGTCAAACAATGGAGCATTTACAAGAAGTCACAACTTCTTGTAATTTTATGAAAAATGTCATTTTTAACATAATAATTTCAAAAATTAATTCCAAGCTAAAAATAATGATAATGACAACATATCATTTAGTCTCTAAGGATTATAGCTAGAATATAAAGGTTAAATGGTCAAAATTGATAGTCAAAAGAGAATTTTAAGTGGGATGGAATGTCATAATTTGATACCAACATTCCCCCAAACTCAGGATTTTGCATGCCCTCATGCAAATAAGTTCTAACCTGTCAAATTATGACTTCTGCCTCTGCATGTGCCTTTGCTTCTGCCTCTGCTGCTTGAAGTAAAACATTAATGTTCATTTGAGCTTCATACTCTGTCTTCAAGATTTGATACTTGGTTTTAATTGCTTTCTTTTGCTTGTAAAATTTGTAGGCCTTCCTACAAATTTGCATTTTATAGGTTGTGAGTTTCTTAATCTTCTTTTTCAATTTTTCATTCTCAACTTGAAACTTCTTGCTTTGTATTTTGAGTATTTCATTTTCTCTTTTTACTACTCTTTCCAAAACCTCTGATTCCATATGCTGCTGTTGTAACTTCTCAACTTTCCTTTCCAGTTTTCTTTTGTTTTTACTTGAGACCTTCTGTTCTTGTTGCTCCTTTCCCTTATCTTTACTTTCCAATCCCTGTATGTAGTCATATTGTGCCTGTTGTAGAACATCATCCTCCTCCACTGTTTTCCCCTTCTGGCCTAACTTAGTCTTTCTAGACTTTCTTGTGTGAGTGGAGAAAATTTTATCCTTTTCAACTGTTTCAACCTCCTCCCTTACCATCCTCCTTGTTCTGATACTGCTGATGGATGGAACAGAGTTACTTAGTCTGTATTTTGAAAAGTCTTCCTCTATAGCATCTACATCAATCACTAATTCTACATGTTGATGCCCTTCCTTTGAACTATGATACTCTTCTTGTGAATTTTATTGCTTTGCTTGCTCCTCATCTGTCATAAACTCATTAGTTACCAAGAACTTCTTCCAGGATACATTCATATTTTGTAGTTCAAATTAAATCAATATTTTTATCAAACCAAAATGGTGTAGACTCTTATCCTTGTTTTTCCTCTATTTTTGTATGGTCTTACACATTTTAGTCAAACTTTGCAAAAGAAAATAAGGCAAACTTATAATGCAGTCCCCTCTTAGATGCATTAACAATTTGATATGATAAAGAAATACAATTTTGTTTCTTCCCTCACAGGTTATAAATTTTTGCATGACATAAACTACTTCATCCCATGGATGAATGAGCCAACTCCTAGGAATCCTGATTTCTAGTCAACTGATGATCCCCTTGTCTTGGATATGAAATGTGTCCATGTTTTTTCTTTGAACTGCTTGATTTTAGAATACTTTTCTCCTTCTAGGATTATACCTATTTCTTGAGCAATTGTGTCTTCTGAGACCCTAAAATACAAGTTTCCTACAATGGCTCTCTCTCCATTAAATGAAGAGGCAAACTCCCTTGCCATTTGCGCATTGTGCCCACTTTGATTTTCTAAGAATGGCAGCCATTGTTTTGCCCTAAAAATGTCTATGTAGTCCTTATGTTATTTGGAAGGGTCAAATTGTTGTGGCTCTACTCTATTTTCCATGAGAGAAATCTTTTATCCCTGTTACCCTATTTGTAAGAAGAATTTATAGTTGTAAAAGAATTCTACCATAGTTTGTAGAAAATTACTGTATTTCCCTTATGCTGTGAAAACAAATTTTCACCAAAGTTATGATAAGAGAACTACCTTGGCCTGAGTATTATGCGTATCTCTTGTTTAATGGAGGATGCTGCCAATAAAATCGCAATTCCTCTCGATCGGTTCTTGTGGATCTCCCTTGTGTCGTGGCCCTTTTACTCGTATGTTGACATTGTTATTGTCAACATACTCGTAATGCTATATCCTTATGAAACTTAGAGAGGATTGGTTTATGACCTTTAAAATGGAAACAACTCTAAGTCGCAACATTTTCTACAGGTCGAAACTTTTGCCTATACTTCGTAATGAATACAGTACTTACTTCCTTCATTCATTACTTGTTTATGCAATGAACCCTCAATCGCAACATATGCTTCACTAATACTACCTTCAATGCCTTACACAAGGATTCTTTTAATCATGGCCTTCAGAGTCCTAGCAGTGGTCTTTAAATGATAAAATCGGGTATACGGGCCATTATGATGCCTTCAAGTCATAAAAGCATCAGGTCATGATGATTTTTCTAAGCTAACCATTAATTCTTGTTATGATCACATACTCTTTATCTATCAATTATGTTTTATTTTCTAGATTTAAAAAAAATTGTAGGTTAAAAACCATACAAATTTATAAATCCTTCATATTCGTGACCTGTTTTGTGGCTTGATAAATCCTTTGTACTCATGACCTAATCCCTTTCTTCAAAATCCAGTCCTTAGGTATGCATGCTTAGTGTTGGTAGGTCTGTTGGTACTTGTGACTATAGGTTGATTAGTATTGTATGTACAAGATCAAAAGGTAGGCCTTGAGGATCACAATGTTAGGAATATATACAAGGTAGAAAATATGACAAATTTTCAGAAATACGGAATAGGTTATAGCTATAGGATATAGGTAGAAGAGTAGGATTGACTCCTATAGGATATAAGAATGAATAATATAGGATAAGCTAGGTATTTAGAAACTGAAATCAATAATTATGATAAACCACCATCTGGAGGTGCCAAAAGAATCACAAGTACTAGAAGAATCACAAGTGCCAGAGGGATTAGAAGTACTAGACTTGTTAGAAGTGCCAGATAAAATAGACATACCAAAGAAATCAGATAAACCAGAAACCACCATGAGTACCCCTCCAGTTCTGCAGACTCCTCTAAATGAGTAGAATAGCCTCAAGAGAAATAGGGAAGGGGCCACTACTTTAGAAAGAGCAACATCACAAGCCTATGAAAAGATAAGTCAGGCTAAGAGACAAAGAGTGAATCCTGTCTCTGAATAGGAATATACAGAGGAGAGAGCTTAGGTTATAAGCACAGAAAGAGAACAGAGCAGGCATGCCACTCCATCTGGAGGCATCCTAGAGCCTTCCACATCACACACTCAGATGTTGGAAAGGTAGCAAAGTGTTGAAGTATCCTCTTTCAGAATTCCAACAAATAAAGACCAAGATATTAAAGAGAGATACAAAGAAATAAAGGTGACCCCTACCAATTAAACAAGGCTTATGTCATCCTTTGATGTCAAAGAGGGGAAAATGCAAATGACCTTCATCAAGCCAACCACTGAGCAGCCAAGGACAAAAACATATTTTAAAAGGATGGTTTTTGAAGTATTGGCAAGGGAAATTCATCCCATTGACGAGATTGAGCTACACAAGCAAAAAAGGGAGATGATATACTCCACCTTGACAGGGAAAGCCATAGCTTCCCACCAACTGCAAAACTCTCTTAACAATATATCAACACAGTTCCAGTTGGAGAAGGCCTGCTCACAGGCCAAAGATACTAGAATCAAGTCCTTAGAGGACTTAGTCATAGAGTTGGGACACGATAACAAAAATGTAAAGGCCACAGAATAGATAATAAAAAAGAACAATGATGATACTGTTTCACTCAAGAAGTAGCTAAAGGTACCTCAACTGCATCATCCTCGGACACAGGAAGTCCTGGAGGCACAACAAGGACATGAAGAGCTCATGGACTTGGTCCTGAAGCTAAACGATGAACTCAAGGAGACAGAGAAGGAGTTGGACACTTTTATTCAATCAAAGAAAAGTGACCTGGCCACAACTTCCAGAACTGTCATCCCCACTGTATCAATAGCAGTTCCTTCCACATTGGCAACATCATCGGCACATACAGCTCCACCTGCTAGAACACTGCCAATTACAACTGAGTCCACTATAGCAACAGGTACATCAACTGAGAAAACAACAGAACCGGTAAACTTCATGGAGGATATTTCTATCCAGGCTACATAGCTCAAAAGATTAAAGGAGAAAGTGGCAAGTTTGGAAACTGATTGCCAACTTGCCCAAATTCAGCAAAGAGAAGAAACACAGAATGCCCAAAGAATGGGAGAGAAAATCAAAGACCTGGAGAAAGATTTGACAGTGCAGAAGCCACTAGGAAAAACTAAAGAGATGCTCTAGGCCAATATCATTGACTCTGTCAATGATATTTGGCCATCAATCCAAGTTATATTTGAGCAAACAGAATTGGTGAAAATAGCCATTGAAGCCATTCAAGAAGTGAAGAATTGGGAGATAAATCAGAGGATTCTAATCGACTCATCCACTTCCTAAACAGCAAAAATAGATATGAGCTCCAAGAGCTTAACATAGAAGACAAGACTGAAGCCATTCTGGGGATTAGAAAGGTTCTTTCTAAAAGAAAATTCATGCACAACTTAGAAGAGAAGTGCCACAACATGCAAGTAGCCATTGACAGGTTCATGGCTAAGTTTAAGATTTTAAGGGACAAAGGTCTTCCCAGTCCCATGGTCATCAATGACAAACTCATGACCCAATTGGACTATAGTGATAGGTTAAGAAGATTGGAAAAGGAACGGGCAAGTACATCAGCTATTAAAGCTTTGCCAATAGGCAAAGTATTATATGATAAATTGGAGAAACAGTTTTTCCTAGAACATGAGGTGAAACATTTGTTTCTCACCAAGCCCAATTTTGTAAAATATACAGAGGCAGACGAAATTTATAGAAGAATGTTGAAAGTAAAGTTACCTGAGGAAGAATGGTGTGATAAAATGACAGATTTACTATGAAAAATTTTTACATCAGAAACTTACCACAGTAAATCTGAAGGCAGCCAGGTGAAACAAGTGAAGGACAGATCATCAAGTTCAAAGAGTAACAGAGTCAAAGAGTATCAATGAAAGATCAAATTAGAGAAGATTCCTGCGTAGAAATACCACAACTATCAGCCATCTTAAAGGGCTCAAAACTCAACAGAAACAACCACCAACACCACAATAAAAGGGAAAGCAAGAAGCAGTTCTACATCTGTCTCTATCTTCATGCATGAAGATATTTTTTTCCCTAGATTAAATCTCAAATTGTTATGAGATATTTTGTAATTATTTTTTGTATAAATACTTCACATTTCGAAGTATGTAGTGTGGATTCCAAGACATTTCTATAGAATTTTTCTCTCAAATCAAAGTTCTATTGTACTGGATTGGCTTACTAGATCAAGGAATAGATATCATATATTTTACAGGATTCTTGTGTAAAGCGAAATACAAATAAGTATTCTCTCATGTTTACTATTGTTTTTTCCTATGTTTCTTCATAATCTTGTTTGTTTCTCTAAAATCTAAATGTATAACAAGGAATGATATTTTAGAAATTCCTTGAATGCACTTTGTCTTGACTGTTTTATATTCTGAATGTTTTCTCCTAAAATATCTTAGCTAGGGAATTCTTAACTTCTCCTTAGCTTTCGTAGTTTCTCCTTTGGTCTATAGAAAAGGATTCTTAACTGCCCTTTGTTCATGATCACCCCCTATTCTTCATTTTGATCCCAGTCCAAGGATTCTTAAGTGCCCTTTCACCCTAGTTAGAATCACTTCACTCATTAGACCTGAAGATTTGCCTTTTGCTTTGCTATGCTGCCCTTTGAGCATTCCCTTTAATGATCTGGTCCAGTTATGCTATCCATTTTTGACTCCATAGCCCAATGGCTTGAAGACCTAGCTCTATCCAAATGCTCCAAGAATTCCACCACCCTACCTTCAATCCAAAATCAAAACCCCATGAACACTAAGAACTAGCCTAAAATATCATAAAAAAAAGCTAAATTAGAAAGAGAGAGCCCTCTCTGTACTTGAGTTGGCTCAGATGATTCCTTCTTTTGATAAATTCTAGGGTAAACTGCTGAGTGATAACATAGTGGTGACCATACTGGGGACTCAAACCCTCAATCTTAATAAACATTTGAGAAAAATTAAATCTTTATTTCAAGCCTCTTGAAGGGTTTATTAGAAGTTATTTACAAAATTTCACAAAAAGAAAATAATTAGAAAACCTTGAAATTTTGGCTTCAAGGAGAACTCATTATACTAGGGCTAATCCAGATCCAAACCCTACCCCAGTAGTGGATAATCCAAACCTGATTTCTAGAAGATACAAAAGACAAGAAAGTTCAGTAAGTCCAACACCTTCAATCAAACGCCATTTCATGCCCTGATGAGTGGTTGTTTCTAGAAGACCACCCCTTTGATGAGTCACTTGACCTTTCTCTATTTAGAACTAGGTCTGAAAGTGCACTTGATGACATAGTTCTAGATCAAAATTTTATTGCAAATCTTGAAGTCCAAAAGAAAAACTTGTCAATTGATGAGTATATTCTAAATTCCCATCAGTCATCCCTTACCACTGCTAAGATCCATGAGCTTTCTGAACCAGTTTCAACTACTCTTAGTTCACCATTATTCCCTTCCACCTCTGAAGTTCATTCCTCACCTCCATTTATACCTTCACTTCCCTACCAACCTACCATTACCCATCAATCACCTATTACTCCTAGTTCTCCATCAACTTCTATATCATCTCCTGGTACCCCAACCTCACTTCTTAGCCCTACCCAACTTAGAGCCATATCAAATAGATATTCTCCTATTGTTTTACTTGCCCCACTGGGTGTCATGCCACAAGACTACTAGAACAAAATTGTCCAATTTGATGGCATAGGACCTTATACAACACAAAACCATGTAAACAAAATCACAGACTACTTTGAATTACATGAAATTGATATTGGAGATGTTCAGATGAGACTTTTTGCTCAATATCTAGTTGGTGATGTTAAGAAATGGTTTAGAGCATTACTTGCTAACAACATAGATAGTCTAGATGTATTTTATCAGCAATTTTTAAATAGATGGGAAAAGAAAAAGAATCCTCTGCAGATCCTTTCAGAATACAAAAACATTAGAAGAGGACCAAATGAAACAGTCCAAGATTAATATACCAGATTTAACAATATATACAATGCAATACCAATTAATCTTAGACCCCCACCTCACTTAGCACTGATAAAGTTTCTTGATGGGTTTGATACTGATATGGAATTCCAACTCAGAGAGAGAAATCCTCCAACTTTAGAAGACATGCAGAGAGTAGCAGTTAGTGTAGAAGTCAACTTGCTAGAAAAAAGAGCTAGGGTTAGGAACGAAAGGCGAGGATCTGCCAAAGATGAAGCCTCACCCTATGACCTTAAAATAGATTTTATGACCAAGAGTATGGAAAAACTTATGGATAGGATAGAAAATATGGAAAGGAAGCCCTAATGAGACAATCAATAGGCACCTCCTATCATAAACCCAAACTTTAGAAAGAATCAGAATCAGAATACTGGAAAGAATGGACCGGATCAGAATATTAGGCCTCCCTTTCAAGAAAACTATGCTGAAACATATCATTTAGATGACCCTGAACAAGACACACTCATTAACCTGATGGGATTGGATGATGAGGAAACTGTCTTCTTGACCCAAGATGAGCAAGAACTACATATGCTGCAGCAGTTTCAGACCTAGTCTAGAGAATCATTCGATTATAAACAAGGGTATGATTATGCCATTTTTGAGGTACATAAACAATACAATTTAAGGAGTAAAAAGAACACTAATACTCCTAACCAAACCAAGAAAATAGTGCCCAATCAACCCAAGAAAATCAAAGAAGCTCCAGTTACCAAAACTCTCCAAATCCTCCCTAGATATAACCCCTAATCAACCCTTTGATGATCAACGTTCCACTTCAATCCCTTCCAAGGAAACAATGGAAAAGTCTTCAAACACTAGAGTAAAAAATCCACACAAAAGTTCCTCAAACACAGAAAAAGAAGAGCAATCTACTCAAAATCCTACCATGAAAATTCCAAGCCCTCAAACAGAGAAATCCCCTTTGCCTTTCAATTTGGGAGCAAAGGTGGCTAAACTAAAAATCTCAGTTCCCTTAACAACACTGATTGAAAGTGAAACCTATAAGTCTCAAATAAACAAAACCTTAAACTTTGTTGAGAATGAAGACTCCATTAACTTGTTTGATGATCAGCCAGAACTTATCTTTGGTCTTGATGTTAATGGCAAACCACTAGAAGGAGGAGTACCACCCTTTTATATTAGCCTTAGCATTCATGATAAAATCTTACACAATGAAATGTTAGATTCTAGGGCTTCATACAATTTAATGCCTAAATCAGTTATGGAAAAATTAAACTTGGACATTACTAGACCTTACAAGGACTTATTTTTATTTGACTCAAGTCAGGTAATGTGTCTAGGGTTAATCAAAGACCTGTGTGTTTCCTTAGTACAATATCTTGCTAAGAGCATTCTCATGGATATAGTTGTCACTGACATCCCACCTAAATATGGCATGCTATTGTCTAGATCATGGCGGCCTAAAATCCAAGGATCTTTTCAACTTGACATGTCATATCCCACAATCTCAGTTTTTGGACACCCCAAAAAGTTGTACAGAGAGACCCTAATGAAATATGTAGTGAGTAGCCAGTATAGGCCTCAAAACTTTCCTCTCTATTCCATGCATTCTGACATTGATTATTTTATTTTGTATAATGTTGAACAAACACAAGAAAACTACTTCAAACAACATTGTTTCAAAACCAAAAGAAATTGCAGTTATAGCTAAAAATAATATTGTCCAAACTCAAGAGCTTTCCGATAAAAAAGATGATCAAAACACCTCAAACAATGAAAATTTTATTTCCCTAGATAGTGAGAATTATGAACATGAGATATTATGGCACCTTGAATTTGATGGATCGGTGAATAATTTAGGAGCAGGGGCAGGGGTGTGGATATACAATTTGGAGAATGATCACTCAAAGGGCCATGCTTACAGACTGAATTTCAAATGCACTAACAACATGGTTGAGTATGAAGCACTTCTTTTAGGTCTTAAATTAGTTAGAAAGCTAGGAGATATAAGAGTTTATGTCATGGGAGACTTTGAATTAGTGATAAAACGAATTAAAGTAGTATATATGACTAAATACCCTAGATTAAGTTGTTGCAGAGGAACCATTATAGAAATACTAAACACTTTCCTAGAAACCAAGGTTGTTTTAGTTCCTAGAAAGCATAATATGCAGGCTCATAGTTTAGCAATGTTTGCCAGCACTTGTAAGTTACCATTTCAACCTAACCATCAATATACTGTTGAAGTCAGGCACAAACCTGCTATCCCAGAAAACTTGAAAAACGAGCAAGTATTTTCTAATGACCAACAGATAAATAATTTTTAACCTTAGAAGAAGAATTTGTAAATATTAATATAGATACTGACATAACATTAGATCCTGACTTTAAAGATGAAGTAGAATTTAATGAAATAGAAGATGAAAAGATAGATAAATTTCATCCCACTAAATTTACAAAATTAGATGTAGAAAACCTAAAGCAATTTGAAATTGATGAGATAATTAACGAAGACTCTGAAATCACTAATCTCAAAGACAACTTTTTGCCCAAAGGAGTAACCCCTTTGGAAGACTTGTTTGATTCAAATGATGTCCCTAGAAAACTAAAGATGGAACCCTTAAAATCTGATATTGAGGAGTGTAATATAGGCACTAAGGAAAATAAAAAATTGATCAAACTTTCAAAGTCCTTACCTCCTACCAAAAAAGTGAAATACCTTGAATTATTAAAGGATTTCCAAGATGTCTTTGCTTGGAGTTATGAGGACCTTAAGTTCTATGACACCAACATCATACAACACACCATCCCCATAAAAGAAGACTAGAAACCTTTCAAGCATAAGCTTAGGAGGATTAATCCCATCCTATTGCCTTCTATTGAAAAAGAAATTTGAAGGATGTATGAGGCCAAGATAATAGCACAATTAGATTCTCTGATTGGGTTTCAAATTTGGTGCCCACAAGGAAAAAAATTGGTGAGATCAGAATTTGTGTTGATCTCAGGAATCTTAATAAAGTTTCACTCAAAGACAATTACCCTCTCCCTAAAATGGATCATATCTTACAAAGGGTAGTAGGGTCAACCAGAATCTCATTATTGGATGGGTTTTCTGGTTACAATCAGAGTTTAGTTCACCTAGATGACCAGGCCAAAATTGCGTTTACTACCCCTTGGGGCACATTCATGTATGTGAAGATGCCTTTTGTATTAAAGGATGTAGGGGCCACTTTCCAAAGAGTCATGGACATAGCTTTTGCTAAGGAAATTCATGACTTCCTAGTAATATACTTAGATGACATCATTGTATTCTCAAAATATGATAAACAACACTTAGATCATCAAAGGCAGGTTTTCATCAAATGCAGGAAGTATGGAATTTCTTTGAATCCCAACAAATCTTTATTTGGGTTAGAAGAAGGAAAGTTATTAAGCCATATAATCTCAAAAGATGGTATCCAAATAGATCCTGTAAGAATTGAAGCCATCTTACATATACAACATCCTAGGAGCATTAGGGAATTACAAGCCTTTTTAGGAAAAATCAACTTTCTTAGGAGATTTATTTCTAACTTAGCATAATTAATTAGATCATTAAACAATATGTTGAAAAAATATTCGACCATAAAATGGACCATTGAGGCTAAGATATCCTTTGGAGATATTAATCTAGCCTTAACAAAAACACCAGTTTTGATCAGTCCAAAGTTTGATAGAGATTTCATTATATTTTCCTTTGCCTCAAAACACACAATTTTTGCAGTCCTACTGCAGAAGAATGATCAGGGTTATGAACAACCTATTGCCCTTTTTAGCAAAGCCCTGAGGGATGCCCCCTTCAAATACAATATAATGGAAAAGCAAGCCTTTGCTTTGGTCAAAGCTATTAAAGATTTTAGAGTTTACATTTTATATTCTCATATAATAGCCTATGTCCCCAATGCAATAGTCAAGGACGTCCTAACTCAGGAAGGTCCAGATGGAAAGAGAGGAAAATGGATCACTACTATATTATAATATTGCCTATAAATCAAACCAACAAATTTAATCAAATTCCAAGATTTAGCCAAGCTCATGGCTGAATCGAACTGTCATGCCTTAGACAAATTTTATTGCAAAAATGGATAATGAAGAGAAGATGGCGACTCCACCAATCAACCAGGCCTTTATTGAACGACCATGGTATGCTGACATCATATATGTTTTACAAAATCTACAGTTCTTCCTGAATTATCCAGGACCAAAAGCATATTTTCAAAAATGAAATCTTTAAAATTTTGGATAATTGACAATGCTTTGTTTTTGAGGAATCATGGAGGTATCCTTCTTAATTTTTTATTGAAAGAAGAATCTAACAAGGTGTTAGAAGAGTTTCATGCAGGTGAATATGGAAGACATATATACTGGAAAATCACTACTAACAAGATTCTTAGAGCCAGTTTCTATTGGCCTACTTTGTTTTCTGATGTAAATAAATTTGTAACCTCATGTCAGAAATGTCAAATTTTTGAAGGAAAGAAAAAGCTTTTACCCCTACCCCTAAAATCAATCTCTGCTGAAGTACCTTTTCAACAATGGGGTCTTGACTTCATTGGTGAAATCCACCCACCATCCTCTACCCAACACAGATGGATCCTCATCGTTATACACTATCTCACAAAATGTATAGAAGCCATACCATCAAGGCAAGCCACTGACACCATCATAATAACCTTCCTTGGGGCCAATATCCTATCTAGATTCGAGTTCCCAACCAAAATCATCACTGATAATGCAGCAACTTTCAAATACCCTGGGCCACTCCATAGCTTATTACCCTCAAGGAAATGGACTAGCAAAGTCCTCAAACAAAAGTCTAGTAAATATCATCAAAACATTGTTGGAGGATAACAAGAAAATATGGAACAAAAAGCTAGTAAATGCCTTATGGGCAGATAGGCTAACCACAAAGAAATCCATTGGTACTAGTCCTTATCAATTAGTTTATGGAATGGAAGTTTTTTTCCCATATTTCTTGGGAACACCCGTGATGAAACTGCTCCAAGAGTTGCAGGTTGAACCAAATGACATCCAAAGAAGAATCAACCAAACAATTCACTTACAGCAAACCAGCGATGAAGTGTACATCAGATTTCAAGTTGTGCAAGAAAGGATCAAGAATACTTTTGATAAAAAGACTAAGCCAGAAGATTTTTACCTAGGGGACAAAGTTCTAAAATGGGATTCAAGGAGAGAGGATAAAGGTAAACATGGGAAATTTGATTTCCTATGGAAAGGCCTGTATATCATTTATGCTTTCAGGGGTAATAATGCTTTCTTCCTCAGAGAAAGGATGGCATAGAAGAAGAAGGAGGACTAGTTAATGGTCGAATGCTTAAACACTACATTGAACCTAGTTATTGATTTCACTGATCATTTGTATGTACTTTATTTTTCAAAAGTCTAGAGTTGATTGGATGGTGATTTTTGAAGTTGAAGCCCGAAGAGAAGGCCCTAAGCTTCAAAATTTTTACCGTCATAACTAGTAATAATGCAGAAGCACATAAGAAAAATGTTGCAGGGTAACATCACAACAATGCAGGAGGCCATTTATCTACAAAGTTCTTGACATTTCGTCAGGAAATCCCATCCCCAAGTGGAGCCATTGTTAGGTTCCTATACCAATAGGAGTCATAATTTTTTAATCACTGAGATTAAACCTGTAATATGTACATACTTTTTCTTTCTACAAATGTTTTCCATATTGAAAAATTAAAAAAGTAAAGAGGGTATGTCCTAAAAGAATAATCAAAGGACAAAAAGAACAAAAAGGTAAAAAAAATGAAAAATATGAACCCCAAGAAAAGAAAAAAAATCATGAAAGTGAGCAAGCCAAAATGCCACTACTATTTACTTTTGGTGCATAATAAACAATTGTGTGTAGTTTGTAATCTTTGCCACAATCCATGAGAGTAAAAATGTTTAAACTTTGCTATTTCATGTTTTAAATTTCATGTCTATAGATAGAGAATAAAAATATGACCAAACAGTTTAATCTTAGCGGTAATGAGATAGGTAGAGTAAATAAAAGGAGTTCAACAGTTTAATCTGAGCCTTTGGATGTAATAAGGTTAGAATTAGTTAGTTTACTATTGTAAAAGAGAAATAAAAATATTTGATAAGGGTTTGCTAGCTCAAATGCACCCTAAAAAAGTGAGGAAAAAATGGTAGGATGAGTAAGTGGGTAAGTAGTAGAAAGATTGCAGAAGCATGATGATTGATAACACAATGCATGTTTATCATCTTTTCCATCATGAAAGTTCTATAGATAAATGGACAATCAAGCATGAAATTGGATGTCAAAGTCAATTAATTAACTTCTCTCATCCAGTTCACCTTTTACTTAACTAATTTCCCACAATAAAGTTCAAAGTACTAAAACTTTTAATTCAAAGAGGCTCAGAGCATTTCTCTGAGTTTTGGAGGGACCGGACCCTTAGCTCAATGACTTATAGGCAATAAGTACTAAAACCCCCTCATAAAAATTCATCCCCCCCACTTCAGTTCATTCATTTTCCCTAATAATACTCCTTTCTTAAAGTTAAAATACTTTTACCTAGGAAAACTATTTATCCCCCCACATAAATCATTTTCATATCAAAAACCCACAAAAACACCTTATCCTAAGTATTTATATTAATGTTGGAAAAGAATTAAAACATGAAAAAACATTTAATTAGGGTATTGTGCCCCTTTCTACTCATTTTGTTAATTACTAATTTTTATTTATTAAATCCCAATAAAACCCGTATCCTCGTTATATTTAATTCCTACATATAAATTAACCCTAACCGTAGTTTAATTATATAAACTATAATTTTCTACCCAAACCCTGAAAAACAGACTATTTAATCGATCTGCAATTAAGTTAGTCTAAAACCTAATTAATCCCTCCGCTAATGACCCTGACGCCTTAACCCGCCCTAATCTGTCATCAACTAAAAAACCGTTGCACTTAAGCGCTCGTTGGGCCCCCCACTACACTCCATGCAACTTCCCTACCTGATCACCGTACGATCAGTTCCCTCCACATCTAACGGCCCTTATTCATTTCGGGCTGGCCTAACATCCAAACAATACCAGCGCAAAAAAGTTGTTTTTTGTCGGGCCCCTGATGCTACGTGTCGTTCAACATATGGAATCAGGCGACCTCCCCGTAATACCACCGAGCGCCCAAAAGCGGTGTGATGGAAACCATTTACCACCCATCTGCTACATGCCAAAATGGTTACTGTTCACCCCGCTACATGCCAAAATGATTACTTTTCACCCATACCCACCAGAATTGACGTTCGCGCATAAAGCCAAAAATCCCCAAATCATTTTTTTTAATCGATTTTTCAACTGTAAACCTTCATGCACAAACCTGCGAATGTCGAAGCTATCAAACTACGTCCAATTGCACCATAAAGATGCCACAGAGCACCCAGTTTTCTTTCCAGCCTACTTAGAGACTTTTCAACCATTTGCAGTTGCCAGTCACCCTGTTCAGAGCCAGTTCTCCTTAATTTCGGGTATTTAAGCCATAATTCACTGGAAAACCCTGTCAATTTCAGAACCAGCTACTGAGTTTTCTTATTTAAAGTAAAAAATTAATTAAACAAACTCTAGAAACTCAAACCTACTCTGTACTAAACCACTATTGCCCTAAAATACTGAAAATCACCTCCCCCATTCTCAAATCCACAACAACTGATAATGGCCACCCCAATCGCCATGGATGTGAGGCCTATTTCCACTCCTCATCTCGACCTAGACCACCTCCCCCTTGCTGATAGGGATTTCCAGATAAAGGACACCTCATTCCATGAATCCTCGCTCAAACTATACTGCTGATACAAAGACTAATACCTGACCATGCTGATAAAATTGGTCTATGGGAGTCCAATTTGCCCAAGTACTAATTCCCTGAAGTTCACATTTTCCCAGAAATTGTCCATTACTGCCATGCAAATTATATCCCCAATCAAAGAGAAATGACGTCCGCTAACTAAACCATACTTGTCACCATCATTGTTGAATCTATTAATGAGATATTGCAACTTCAACCAAGACAAAACCTAGCCCCTATTTCAATTGGAGACCTATTATACCAATTCCCCAAGCTTACCACTATAAAACTTGCTGAGATGTTCCAAACTTTCATGAGGGAGGAAAAGAATATCCCAAACGATCCTCCTCCATATGTGTATACCATATTTTCCCAATTTTGCCAAGACATTGTAGCAATGATATCCGGTGTCCTAGGTTATACCACTAGTGAGTATATAGATGAAATCATCCTGGGTTTCATGTCTATCTTCACTCCAGGAGAACCTCCTGCTGTCATTTATGATTATGCCAAGTTTATAACTCATAGGATGCATGACCAGTTCCTTAGGATGAGTAATGAACGAGTCTTCAAGTATTCCTCTATTTTGTATTACCTTTTTCTATACTACCAAGCAGATAAGTTCCCCTTTACTCTCCATAAGCTTGACACAAAATGTCACCCTAGATCAATAATTTTATGGACTCTATTGATCCATAAATATGACTCCCCATATTCATATGTAGACTTCATAGACATATTTGTACATCCCATTGTGACAATGCTGATAGGAATCCCTCCTCCAAGAATCAGTTCAGATATAAAGAGGATCATGCAACTCTCAAAACAATCCAAAGTAGGTGATGGCTGTGAGTTGGCCCCATTCAAACTACCTAAATAACTACCAATGAGGTTATTTTCTCTAGAGTACTACAAGCAGATGATAAATTCAGATGTGGTAACCTTTATCAAAGCCAAGAGGAAAGCCAACTCAAGATCAAAGACCAATTAGGTCCCTTTATTTGTAATAGCAGAGAATCTGGAAAGGAGGCAAACCTAATCCTTCAAAGATTAAATCTAAAATAGAGCTTCATATGGAGATATGATCCATTGGATTTCATCTGCAAAAGAAGCCAGAAAAACAAGATGGCTCCCTATATTCATCACTGCATCCCTGAGATAGAAAAGTATGCCAACCAATTGCAATGGGTGGAAAACACTTTAGAGGACAAGGATAGTACTGAAGTTGCTATGGAAGACACATTATTGACCTAGAGAAACAGCTTGATGAGGGTTATTTCCTGCAGGTGCTATAAGAATCACAAGTACTAGAAGAATACATGTACCAGAGGAATCAAAAGTACCAGATTTGTTATAGGTTCCAAATCAAACAGACATACCAGAGAAATCAGATAAACTAGAAACCACCATGAGTACCCCTCTAGTTCTACAGACTCCTCTAAATGAGGAGAAGAGCCTCAAGAGAAATAGGGAAGGGGCCACTACTTCAAAAAGAGAAATATCACAAGCCTATGTAGAGACAAGCAAGGCTTAGAGACAAAGAGTGAATCATGTCTCTGAACGAGAATATACAGAGGAGACAACTGAGGTTACAAGCATAGAAAGAGAGGGGAGTAGGAATGCCACTCCATCTAGAGGCATCCTAGAACCTTCCACATCACACACTCAGATGTTGGAAAGGCAACAAAGTGTTGAAGTATCCTCTTTCAAAATGCGAGTAGATAAAGACCAAGATATTAAAGAGAGATACAAAGAAATAGAGGCTAGAAATGAGAGGTTGAAAGCCCAAACCTATGCACAGTATCTAAAAATGACCCCTACCAATCAAACAAGGCTTATGCCAACCTTTGATGTCAAAGAGGGGAAAATGCAGATGACCTTCATCAAGCCAACCACTTAGTAGCCAAGGACAATAACAAATTTTAAAAGGGTGGATTTTGAAGTACTGGCAAGGGATATTCATCCCATTGACCAGATTGAGCTACACAAACAAATAGGGGAGATGATATACTCCACCTTAACAGGGAAAGCCATTGCTACCCACCAACTGCAAAAATCTCTTAACAATATATCAACACAGTTCCAGTTGGAGAAGGCCTCCTCATAGGCCAAAGATACTAGAATCAAGTCCTTAGAGGACTTAGTCATACAGTTGGGACATGATCCCAAAGATGTAAAGGCCACAAAACAACTAATAAAAAAGAAAAATGATGATATTGTTGCACTCAAGAAGCAGCTAAAGATACCCTAGCTGCATCATCCTTAGACACAAGAAGTCCTGGAGGCACAACAAGGACATGAAGAGCTCATGGAGTTGGTCCTGAAGCTAAACGATCAACTCAAGGAGACAAAGAAGGAATTGGACAGTTTAATTCAATCGAAGCAAAGTGACCTAGCCATAACTTCTAGAACTGCCATCCCCACAATATTAATAGTAGTTCCTTCCACCTTGGCAACATCATTGGCACCTACAGATCCACCTCCCACAACACTACAAATTACAACTGAGTCCACTACAACAATAGGTACATCAACTAAGAAAACAACAGATCTGGTAAAATCCATGGAGGATATGTCCATCCAGGCTACAGAGCTCAAAAGATTAAAGGAGAAAGTGGCAAGTTTGGAAACTGATTGCCAACTTGCCCAAATTTAGCAAAAAGAAGAAACACAGAAAGCCCAAAGAATGGGAAAGAAAATCAAAGTCCTGGAGAAAGATTTGGCACTACAGAAGCCACTAGGATGAACTAAAGAGATGCTCTAGGCCAATATTGACTCTGTCAATGATATTTGGCCATCAATCCAAGTTATATTTGAGCAAACAAAATTGGTGAAAATAGCCATTGAA
>APFE031214732.1:0-17202 GCA_000404065.3 Pinus taeda | reverse complement strand
TATGTAATCGTTTGACTGTTAGTGTATGCAGGTCTTAAAGTGAAGGAGGAGCTCATCTGGATCAGCAAGGCTGAACTACTACAACAAGCGTTGGATTTGAGGTAGGATCGAACAACACTTGGTTTCTCATAGAATAATGTATGTTTAGAGAAGGATTGCTCTTGTTTGTCTTGTTTGTCACTAGAGAGTCTTAGAATCCTAAGGAGGTTAGGTTTGTCCGCAAAAAGAACTCTTTTCGCATGACAGGAGGATAGATAAAGTGTATAAGGCATGGAAAGACAAGTTTAAAACATTCTATTTTTGGGCAGCTGCGAAAAACTGCCGGTGATCAATAAACCTGGTTTCCCTCGGGGCGGGTTGAGACCAACCTAGCTATGTAATGTTTCCTTTTTGATAATAGAATATGGCACCACTCATCTTACAAAAAAAACCAAAGCTAAAAAACTAAAAGAAATAATAATGGGAGTCAAAATGGAATAGGCAAGTGGCCACCAATATCCACCTATATCAGTCCTCCCCCCTCAGGAAGCAATGTTCCCCATTACGTTGACTTCCTCCATGAAATGGGGAAGCTTTTGTTGAACTCGGTCCTTTGTAAGCCACTTTCCTTGGTTTAGGATTTCGCCAACTTTGACAACCTGGTATAGTTGGATCTTTTGATGGCCAGTATTATTGATATGTGTGTCCATTATATGATAATTTGTGGCATGTTCCACAATTTCTGATGTGTCTAGTAATGGTGGAAAGTGTTGTCAAAGGTAGTTCACATAAACACTAGTTGTAGGCGAGGAAAAAGTGGAACATTGAGCTCAAAATAATTGTTCCCTATAGCATTAGTTATGGTGTAGTGCCCATATCAAAGTGGGTGAAGCTTATAGTAGGGCTCAGCGAGGCACTACATTCACAAATGTAACCAAAATTTGTCACCTACCTAGAACTTGTGTGGCACCTGAGGGTGATCTTGACATTGCTTGTACTTAGCATTGGATTTGTCAAATATTTGATGGACCTATTGGTGGATGTATTGAATGCACTCAATAAAGTTGTTAGCTTTGTTAGCTTCAGATTAGACATGAGCCAAATCTACGAGAGTTGCTGCAAATGGTATGGCCACATCAATGGGACATAGTGGCTAGAATCCCAATCCCACCTGAAAAAGGGTTGTGGAAAGTTAAGAAATGGAGACCTATATTTTAGTTGTTCTTGAAATAGGGGAGGATTTCATCCCATGTGTGTCAATGCTTTGAGTTGTACACGCATAAAATGTGTATGATCATCCTATTCATGACCTTTGTTGGCCATCAATTTGGGGGTGGAAAGTCGTGGACTTAGTGAGCTTGGTGTTGAGCATTGACTATAGAATTAACCAAAATTTAGTTAGGAACCTATTTTCCTGATCTGAGAAAATTGAATGTGGGATCCAAAAGTGTATCCACACCCATTCAAAGAATATCTTAGTAGTGGCTTCTCCTGTGATACTCTTCTTGTAGATCGCTAGAATGACCATTTTAGAGAATTTGTCGACAACCATGAAAACGTAGTTTTTGCTATGCTTGGTAGAAGGAAGACCTAAAATTTAATTCATGGAGATGGATTCACAAGCTCAAGTAGAAGTAGGAATAGGAGTATATAGGACTTTGTCCTTGATGGTCAGTTTGGCACTTGCGCAGACAGTACATGATCTTATCACTTCACAACATTGTGTCAAAGGTTCAGCCAATAAAAATACTTTTGTAGAACTACCACTATTTTCTCTACCCCAAGATGTTGAGTGACCTGAGTAGTGCACTTCAAAAATGATATTGGTAAATTCACTTAAGGAACATAGAGGTGTCCTAGGTAGCATAACGATGCATCTTGGAGGTGAACTTTTGGAACTTGTTTTCCTTCAACTATTGTCTATTATGTGTTTCCAAATTCTGGATCACTCTTGTAAAGATGTGGCCACCCCGGAGTCTCATGCACATAATATTCAAGAACAATGGTTAATGCCATGACCAAGAGGTATATGAGGTAGTCTGCAACATTTTTGGTTTTTCCCTTCTTTTAATTAATGTTTAAATGGAACTGTCGTAGGTATGTGGACCATTTCTGATCGCAATCATTCTGCAACTTCCCTTGTGTCTATATGAACTATATGGATGAGTGATCTGTTTGGATGATCATTTCCTTCTACAAAATGTAATGCTTCCATTGTTGGCATTTCTACACAAGGAATGCATCTCATTCTCATTGGTGGGATAGTTTCAAACAGTGTCTGAAAGTGCCTCATTGTGATATGCCACTGGATGCCCCTATTGAGTAATAACTACACCAATAGAATAGTTAGAGGCATTTTTATAGACATATTTGGGCACTACAACCCCAATCACATATGTCCATAAACCAAGCGATTCTAACTCCCTAAAAGTTTTGTTTCGTACCCTAAAGGAGCAAGGTCATCTGATTACATCATCTCCCAGAAGTTCTCCATGAGAAACTGCTCAGAACTAGTCAAAAATGGACCATACAGATAGCTCAGTGCTAAGGGTGCGATGAATCTCACCCGCCACATGTAAAAAGTGCGATGCATACTGAAAATCCCTTCTATCGGTTGCGATGAGTGAGAGAAGACAAATGGCAGAATCAGTTGGCTAGGTGGAAACCAAGAGAATCTTCTAGAAACTTCCCATTTAACACTTGCCTCTCTGAATTCACCCAGGGATGAGTAAGAGATCACGATTCTCCAAGTGGAGCCAAGAACTATCAGAGAGAGGACAGTAATCAAAATCTCAGAAGCTGACTCACCCACTTGCAAACATCTATATATGGATCCCTCATCCTAGAGACCCAAAGGCTGGAACCTTGTATTTTGTAAGGAAGTGTTGTTGGCTTCTTTGTGGAACATTATAGTGTTGGGTGATCTAAGCTTTTCATGAGGTGAAGAAGGGCTTTCATGTTGGGAGGATGACATTGGGTCAAATCAATGTGTTGTAATCCTCTCTTCTATTCTTTCTATCAATAAAGCAATTTAATTTTCCTCCACATTCTTGTATGTCTAAGTTGATATATGCATTTCTGTGGTCAATATATATCTTTTCCTATATTGTTTATGATTGTAGATCTCTGTGCTTTGATGGTATCATGCTGCTTTGACTCTACAGGTGTTCTTTGAAGCGGGGCAAGCGAGGAAGGAGCGGCAAGGATCTGTCAGAGGGGAGAGGAAACAAGCAAGGAGCCAAGCCAGGACTGAGGTTGGTACTCTCTACTTCTATCTCATCTACTTCTCATAAAGGAAAATGCAAGTAACTTTAGTTTGTTTGTTTCTAAGATAGCTACTTTTGTTAGTGGGACTAGAAGCTCTGAATGGACACTATATTTTCTGATAACAAAATGGGGACTCCACTGGGGAGCGAATAGCTTGTTTTCTTGTTTATATTTTCTTTCTTTATAAACTACAGGTGGAGCCTGAAGTCAAGCCAGCTAGCCTTCGAACTTCTTTTGCTATGCAACTGCAAAGTAGATCAGTGTTTCTTCAGTCCATCTTCGGGTTTTGTTTATAAACTGAACAATTGATTTACAAACATCCTAATTTCCTTGGTGGTGGCTCAAGTAACCTCATTAGATAAGCCCCTATGATTTGTATTTACTGACTATCATTACCTCAGCCTAAATCCCTAAACTGAGCTGCAAACTGTGACCAAAAACCAAGTAAAAGTCTCGTCCCTGGACCATCGCACTATCTCCTTTTGACAATATGGATGCATCGCACCTCCCATGTGCAGTAGGTGAGATGCATCCCTGTTTCCCTTTGTAACAGGTGTGATGATAAGATAAGACTGTTTTTGCCTTCATATTTTGGTTTTTCTTCACACTCTTCAGCTTTATTCAAGAGTTTTGCTATCTGTGATCACTATACTACTGTTGAAACTCCCTTCCTTTGCATTATTTTTCCTCCATTGTACAAAGAGTTGAGAATGTTTTTATGTATTTTTTGTCATTTACAGTTCTCCTTTATAAAGAAGTAGCTTAATTGAACTGTCATCTTTTGATTTGGAACTGTCGCAAGTGTCGTTTTTAGTCAAAGAAAAGAATCCTACTCTTTTTTTATGGTTGATTACACTGTCACTCTTGTATTTGATCTGAATTGATAGTATTTCAAGTGTCGAAATAATTTTTCGAATTGAAGCTAAAAGTGTTGTCATTGTCTTCCTTTTGTATTTTGAAGAGAAAATTGTTAGTATTATCGCTTCGAAAGGAAAGATAATTCAAATTTGTACTTAGCATTCTTTTTGTCATTCACACATTAAGAAAGAGGAAAACAAATATATGCATGTGCATTTGCATTTAGACTTCTTGTTGATTTTGATTTAGGACAATGCATCTAGTGTGTGCTCTCTGCTCTATGTTAAAAGAATCTCACTTCTCTTTTCTTAGTTGCTAGGATTTTCATTGCAGAAAGAAGAGTAAACAATTGTTTATAATCTTAGATTGAATTTTTAGGAATTGCATATCTACATCACGTGGTGAACCTTAAAGGAAAAATTCTTAAGAAATATCAACTGTAAAATAAATTCAATGAACATCAAAATGCTTTGGAACCTAACACACAACATTTAGAATTCTAAGCTAGAGATGTATTCCGATGTCGTAAAGCCTGGTAACTATCGCTTTCATCGTAGGTTGGGTGATTCCTCCTCCTTGAGACAACAAGTGCCAGTATGGACTTGTGCTCCCATGTACCGTCGAGTATATACTGGGAGACCACAATAGGCTATATCTTGTATCCTTAGGAAGGCTTCTCTGTCGCCCTATCAATCGCAATGCACTGAACATAGCATGCAGGAATATTGACTTTCGTACCGTAAAAAGTATTCTCTAGTTTTGTGATTTGTTTGGTAATCCCTCTGTCTAGACTTCCAGAGTAGTCTCTTTTGATCCTTTTTAGAATCCTTAAAAGAAAAGGTCCATCAGAGAACTTGTCACTTCAGGCTCATTAAAAATCGAAGGTGACTAGAGTTATCTTTAGCTTTTTCTCAACTCTCAAAAATTGGAAAAGCAAGTTGTGTCAAAGCCTCATAAAATTTATTTTAATCAGAATAACGTCATTGTTCCCTTGTTAGTCTCAGGTTGAGAAAATGGAGTCCAGCAATTGAGGGTTTCCCCTTGGTGGAAATACTAGTCCTTTCTCCTCTTGGGGAGATGTTGGTGCACCTCATATGCCCACATTGTCCCTTCCAGGACTGACAATTGGCCTGCCAGTATGGCTCTTCTCGACGTCTTTCATTCAAAGCACTGTGATTCCTCAGCAATCAAATCAGTAACCAGATGATACTAAAGTTACCCTCCAACCTTCTACTTCATTATTTTCTCCCTCTCGTCCTTCCTCTTCACTTGGTAAAGTTGGTAAAATTAAAAACCAAGTAACTAAGAAGAAGAAGAAAGGGAAGGAGAAGAAGAAAAAGGAGCCAACAATGAAAGGGGGCAATCTTGCATCATCTAGCGAAAATCCACACACTGCACCATCCAAACCTAAATCTCCATGTGTCATTTGCAAAGGAGACCACTATCATCGAGAATGTCCTTGCATCTTGCGGATCTTAAGGGACTGGTCTCCCCACTTGCACAATCTGGTGTCCTCAACCTTTCATGATCATGTTGAGAATATGCCATCGACTAGTGAAAACGAAGTCACTGGACAAAAAGGAAGATCTAAAATTCCTTATATATTGTGTGAAGGAAATCATGCCATCCACTCTTGTCCCTTCCTAGATGAAGCTAAAAGAGTCTTGGATAACCATCCTGCTTCACTGCTACTAGTTCCTCCTGGATACAAGAAACTTTTGCCGAGTCCATTTCTAGCTGAAAATCTGATTGACACACCTTTGTGGTTGGTCAAAGCATCTATCATTGAAGATAAACCCTCTGAGTCCACACTGGACCAAAGTCAACAGGTCGAGATGGCAGTCAACCTAGTTTTGTCTTCAGAAGGTCCACCTTCAGATGATACAGTCACCAAGGAGAATTACAAGGACACCATTCAAATTATCTTCGTAAAAATAGACTCTGATGAACATGGGGACAATCTACCCATTCCTTTACTGTAGGAAGGAAGTTCATCTAAGACATATTCGACCATTTATTCGGTCCCACCTCCAAGCAACCTACTCATTTCCTTCGATTGGAATCTACTAGGTAGACCCCGTCTACCATCTAATGTACCATTCTGAATCATAGTACAAGCTTACAAAATGGTCATGGTCGGTATTATCATAGATGAAGGGGATTCTATGAGTATCCTTTTCTCAACTTCTTGGAAAGCACTTGGTTGACCATCGCTTATACCTGAGATGTGAAATATGACAGGCTTCGACAAAGGAACGAGTCAATCGTTAGGGATCCTTCCAAATTTTCCTATAACTTTGAGAGGGAAAACCATTTATCTGAATGTAATGGTAGTCCAAGGACCTTTAGATTACTATCTACTCCTTGGGCGTGACTACGTTTATAGCATGGGATCCATTGTCTCCTCACTCTTTCGAGTGATGTGTTTTCCACATGAAGACAGAGTGGTCCAGCTTGTAGACCAACTTTCATTCCCTAGCTCACACATAGCTAATATTAAAATTTTGTCCCTAACTGGTCCTTTTACGGAAGGAATGTCTCCTCAATCTCCAGTCCATCCACCGAATGAGCGCGAGTGATTCTGCGATTGTGACTGAAACACAGGGGGCATGCACCCTGGTTTGCTTTGGCAGGAAAACTTCAGGTATAGGGTAGGTTTCCGCGGAGGATATATGACTAGTCTAACACACCCATCTGTTTAGGAAATGTTGGGTATATAATCAAAGTCGCACATTGACTAGAAGTGGGGAGGATCATGGGTATATAAGGATGGACAAATATCTCCATTGGTATGAGGCCATTTGGGGGTAAGTCCAAAGGGAAATCCATGAGGAATTAGGCCCAAAGTGGACAATATCATACCATTATGGAGATATGTGGTGTCGAGAGTCCTTACAAGTGGTATCAGAGCCATGCCCCAAAGTTAGCGAAGTGGATCAATCCTCGGAATTCTGAATGGAGGTGGTGGGCCCCGGTAATATCAGGATGGGATCCATGGATGAGCTTAGTTAGACAGGTGGTGTGTTCCAGATTCTTCATGGACATGTCCTGGTCCCAACACGGTGAAGAGGAGTTGACCTGGGATAGAGCAGGCTCTCGGGGCAAGTGGCGCTCCATGTAAGGCGTGTGCTTCCAATGCATTGGAGCGGAGAATCCTGGTTGGTAGAGAGTGGACGGGTGGATAAGCATTTGAGGGGAGGCTCGATGGTACTTTGTTCGAGGGGAGGATTGTTGGGTATACGACCAAAGTCCCACATTGACCAGAAGTGGGGAGGATCATGGGTATATAAGGATGGACAAATATCTCCATTGTTATGAGGCCTTTTGGGGGTAAGTCCAAAAGCAAATCCATGAGGGCTTAGGCCCAAAGTGGACAATATCATACAATTGTGGAGATATGTGGTGTCCAGAGTCCTTACAGGAAAATGGGATTAGACTGGAATAAGATACCTCCATCAGAAGGTATGCCCTTCTTGACATAGCAAGTGTTTTTTCTGCAAATTGAAGGTAACCTGGAAACTCTACTTCGCTATACCTGGGGGCATGCAAACCTTTTGTACGCAAGTAAAAAATGACCAACGTAACTCTAACCCCATAGTTTTGCTGACCTCAGTTTCTTAAGTTAGGTGATTGGTCGGATCGACCATTCACCTTTGCAAGGGCCAAATGGAACTGGCAAAGTAAAGGAAGAGTTTTCCTACCTAACCCCAGTAGTTAGTTAACCCCTAGGACAGTAGTTGGTCATTCCTAGCTTTCATCCGAAAGGTAGCGGAGCAAAGTTTTGAATGGTGCAAGGTCCCTAAAAAATGAACCTATTGATGAGACATCCTTATTATACAACTAGCACAAGTAGTTTTACGGGAAGTTCAAGCTCGTTAAAAAATAAACCTAGCAATGAGCATATGTTCCACCAGATTTTAAGCTCATTAAAAAATGAACCCACCTCCGGTAAAAAACCATTGCGAACGCATTATCATCAACTTTTGAGCCCTCGTCGAGTTCTTACCATCACCTCCACTCTGATTTAGCTGATCATACACCTCCATTTCATTGTTTACTCCTTTTGAGGAACAGCTACTACGAGTGATTACGTTAGACATCCTCTTTACACTTCCATGATTGGAAAGTTCCAAACCTTACCTGGAACCAGCTGCTACCCGAAAATATCACTCATTCCTCAAAGACGAGTCTCCTTTAAGCTCTTTTCATTTGACTCATAAAATGTGAAAATATTGTCGAGCAATTGGCCTCTCCAGCTTGTTAAAGTGATCAGAAGTGCTATCCCTTGTCTAGATTTTAATCTTTTTGGACTTGAGGGATCATTACACAAAAAGATTGAGAACTTGTCTTGTTTAGCTCATTAAAACTATATAAAATTCATACCTTCCGTATTATTTTACACTTTTTCAGACTTAAGGGATTACATTACAAAAAGGGAATACTAGAGTTTGCTTTCCATCCCTTTTCAGACTCTCTAATATTGAAAAATGACCGATTTATCTTTGTCATTAAACTCGTTAAAACCAATAGCAACAAACTTGTCCATGCAGACAAGAACGAGTTTCACTATCACTAGGCTCGTTAAAAAATAGCGATGAGTTTGCTCGAAGGGAAAATTATAGAACAAGCATATGTTATCCTCCTCAAGATTGACAAAAATAAAGAGGTACTGGTCAGCAATGACTGGGGAAAAAATGGGAAGAAAACTTGAAGAAACTTTATTGGTAGCAAGTCGCTCTTGAACATGACACTTTCACTCCATCACCATGATTGAGTCGGGTTAGGTTATTTCATTTACCAGTCATATCACCATTGGTCCAACGTACCATCCACTTTTGGGGTTAATGCTACCAATCCATTCCACTGTCACCAATATGTTCAAGAAAATTCACTCAGAGAATTCACCAACCCAGCTTGTGTCTCATTCGATGCAATACCTTCACGTTTCATTCCTTCATGACCACCACCCTAAACGTTGTATCATCAGATCATTTTCATCTCCACAAAATAATTTTCTCTTTCCATGTTGTAGATGTGGGATTCATTAATTTCCTCCTATGATGGGTCACTTCTTATCGACATCAGCTCATTATCCAAGAAGTTGACCTAGGAACAACCCTTTCAGTACTTTAAAGTTGCATGCCTCAATGGCAAGTTTCTCAGTTCTGACAATAGGTTTACATCAATGGCCTTTGACCAAAAGATTTTGTGTGGTGTTCGACACCAAGTCCCATTTTCACACCACGTGAATTGTACTATCATACCTTGAGGGTCATTATCATTATCAGTGATTCGTTTCATGCCTGTTAAAAACTTACATCATTGGCTAGTAATCAGGCGGTGTCTTTCCATATTCGACTCCAGAACATCTTTTCACATGGATCAACCTGTACTTCAGGAGAAGAATGAACGCGTTTTAATACCTAGGATCTAGTTTCATCCATCTGGGCTGTGATATATTCAGAAAAATAAAGATAACAAATGTACATCATTACTGCATAGATAATCATCCAAGCCAAAGGATGATCGCGCTGCTAGAATCATCAGTCTGCCACATAGACGGTTATCTGTCCAATGTACATGAGAATGAAGTTATAAAGTTGAGCATGGGAATGCCCACCTCACCTAGATCATGAAAATATTATGAAGATAATGTATTGTATTGTATCTTATTCAGGTCACCTCCCAGTTCAAAAAACCTTGGATCCTCATGATAAATCATTTCACCCGACATCAAAAAGATTTACAACCTCACGCTTTAGGGGGCAACTGTTATAGACATATTTCGGCACTGCAACCCCAATCACATATTTCCATAAACCAAGGGGCTTCTAAGTCCCTAAAAGTGTTGTTTCATACCCTAAAGGAGCAAGGTCAGCTGATTACATCATCTCCCAGAAGTTCTCCATGAGAAACTGCTTAGAACTGGTCAAAACTGGACTATCCAGACAACTCAGTGCTCAGGGTGCGATGCATCTCACTTGCCACATGCAAAAAGTGCAATGCATAGTGAAAAGCCCTTTTGTGGGGTGCGATGAGGGAGAGAAAACAAATGGCAGAAGCAGTTGGCTAGGTGGAAACCAAGAGAATCTTCTAGAAACTGCCCATTTGACACTTGCCTATCTGAATTCACCTAGGGATGAGTAAGAGATCATGAATCTCCAAGTGGAACCAAGAACTATCAGATAGAGGACACTAATAAAAATCCTAGAAGCTAACTCACCCACCTGCAAACATCTATATATGGATCCCTCATCCCAGAGATCCAAAGGTTGGAATCTTGTATTTTGTAATGAAGTGCTATTGGCTTCCTTGTGGAACATCATAGTGTTGGGTGATCTAAGCTTTTCATGAGGTGAAGAAGGGCTTTCATGCTGGGAGGATGACACTGGGTCAGATCAATGGGTTGTAATCCTCTCTTCTATTCTTTCTATCAATAAAGCTATTTGAGTTTTCCTCCACATTCTTGTATGTTTGAGTTGATATATGAATTTGTGTGGTCAATATATATCTGGTCCTATATTGTTTATGATTATAGATCTTTGTGCTTTGATGGTTTCATGCTACCTTGACTCTACAGTTGTTCTTTGAAGTGGGATAAGCGAGGAAGGAGCGGCAAAGATCTATCGGAGGGGAGAGGAAACAAGCAAGAAGCCAAGCGAATATTGAGGTTGGTACTCCTCGCTTCTCTCTCATCTACTTCTCATAAAGGAAAACACAAGTAAATTTAGTTTGTTTGCTTCTAAGATAGGTACCCGTCATAGTGGGACTAGCATCTCTGAATGGACACTAGATTTCCTGATAACAGGCATGTGTCTCTATCTGAAATGGTTGTTGCAAGTCCGGTATGGGAGAACTCGTGCAGAGTAGAGGTGATGCTTCAACTCAGAAAAATTCGTTCTCTTGGGATTCACATCAAAATAACTTTTCTTTTTTCTCCTCCCTTGGTGACTCAACTCAATGACCAAGTGATATGAGAGAATCCCAACACAAACCTGTGGTAGAAGTTGGTAAGAACTAGAAAGCTAGGTAACTCTCTTAGAGTGGTTGTGGTTGTCCAATCCTAAATGACTTGTATCTTAGGTGAGTCCACATGCACACCCAACTCATCAATGATGTACCTGAAATATTGAACCTGAATCATACCAAAAGTGCATTTCTCCAATTTTCACACAACTTTTGTTGTCGGTGGCTTTGGAGGATGTGTCCAATATGGTGGAGGTTTTATTCTAAACAATAGCTAAAGATCATAATTTCATCCAAATACACCAACAAAAATGAGTTGGTGAAAGGTCACAAGATGTCATCCATGAGCCAAATAAAGGTTGCGGGGGAATTTGTTAGCCTCAAAGGCATGACGAGCCATTCAAAAAGGCCCTCTTTGGATTTGAAGGAAGTCTTCCACACATTGGAGGGTTAGATCTATACTTGGTGATAAATGGACTTCAAGTCAATCTTGTTGAAATATTTGGTCCCCTTAAGCTAGTCCCAAAGGTCATCAATGTGTGGGATGGGATATCTATTCTAGACAGTGATCTTGTTCAACAACTAATAGTCAATACAGAGTCTCCAGGTCCCATCCTTCTTCTGTACTTGGGCTAATGTGCTCTTTTTACAAAAGATCTTGAATTTTCCTCTTGATTTAATCATTCTCCATAACAGAGCATTGATAGATCAGTCCATTGGGTAGCGGTGCTTGGAAGAGAAAATTTTGAATGATTTTGAATGATGCTTTGACTCACCAAGATCCCTTCATATTAAGGGGGGGAACGTTGGCACCTGATCTTTGGGATTAGGGAAATTATGTAAATATTGTAAATACAAAGATAAGGAAGGTGAAGAGACACTAGAATTTAAGATTCCAAGAGTCTCCCTTCAATGTGTTTATAAATTTATTTTTTTACATTTACTCTTATGGCATGTCTATATATCACTTTTATTTATAATATTTCCATTTAATGAACTTATGGCTTTGTACATGCATTCATGGAATATCAAAAAATACTTCTAATTTTACTAGAACATAAATGACTCTCAAAATAGATTTCTTAATTATTTTCAGTAAATCCTTTTATTAATAAATGACATTATAATATTGACTATATTTCTTATTTTTATCAAAATCTTATTTTATACTTTTCACTATAAAGACTCTCATATATATATTATATTATATTTATCTTTTATAATTTAAAATATATTTTTATAAAGAAACATACTAAAATATTCCCTCAGATTTGGGTGTGAGTTCGACAACACAAGCCTTCAATAACTTTAATTAATCTAGCACATAAACCTAAGTTTGGATTTGAACGACACATCTCGCTCGCATTCCACCATTTCTCAAGTATGGATCATGGTGGTGGTGGTGGTGGTGGTTGTCTAGCCACCCTCATTTCTTATTAAAATATCATGGGATTTCAATATGGCTATCAAATCCTCGAGTTGGGTGAATGTGGTTACTATACTTAGCTTCACATATTTTCATATGTCTTATCTACAGCATGGGCAAGCTAGCACCCTTCATGGCATGTGTAAGGAGATGAAAATTTTGATTGCAATATTCCACACTATTTCAAAATAATGGTGGAAGATGTTGAAGCATGCGAGTTAACTATCTAGGTTGACCATCTTTGGGTCATGCATGACCTCATGGGGATACATTACTAAGAAAAAGAAGGTATGAATGTGTTGTTGAAAGGAATTTTGTTGGCCTTCCAATTCCATTTACATCATGAAAAGTAAGCTTACCATCATGTTTCTAAGCTCTTGGGTATGGAGCTTCAAGGTTCAGAGACTCCCTCAATCCTTTCGTTCTCCATTGCACACAAACGCTCCCCATGGAAAATTTTAACGATGGAAAATTTTCTTGAAGTTTAAAAACATTGGCTAAAAACGTTAGCCCCAAAAATTTTTGATGCCCATGATAGTCGTAATATCCCCTAACTATAATGATGTGAGTCACTCATTGAGAAGAAAGTTGTCTATGTTCGTTTAGTTCCCTCTACCAAAGGGAGCGGTCACAACAATGAGGTTAACAACTGAAGTGGCCATGTCAACTCCTCTCTCCACTGGCACTCTAAGTTTTCAACTTCTTCCATCTAGTCAGCCTCCTACTGGATGATCCACACTACTACAAACCATGCCCCATGGTCCAGGAGGACCCTCTTGAGTGTTATCTCGAGTTGTTGGTCTTCCAAGGTAGAATTTCTATATACCTTGAGTTCCTGGCCTTAGATATGATTTTGTATATTCTACTACACCTAGGAGGCTCTTTAGATTTTGCTCTCTGAGCTTAAATCTCCCCATAAATGTCTCCATCATATGCTTTCTTAGCTAGAGGGCCATGTTCATGGATAGTATCATTGACCTGTAATGCTTTGAAGAATGTACTTTCTGTGACTTTACTAAAATAGAAAGTCTCTTTAGTTACAATATATTATGCTAAATATTTAAAATTTTAAATAAAAAATATATATTAAATAATAATAAAAATTGAAAATCTTTATAGATCTACCTTAAATGGGATCTACCAAGCTTCTAGAGAGATCAATTCTAAAGTTAATATGGATATAAGACATTACTTTTTTACTCTTGCATTTCATCACCTTAAATGGGATCTACCAAGCTTCTAGAGAGATCAATTCTAAAGTTATTATGGATATAAGACGTTACTTTTTTACTCTTGCATTTCATAACATAATTTTTGAAGGTCTTGACTAAGCTTTATAATTATTTATCTAAAAAAATGGGTTTAATAAAAAAAGAATTATTACCATTTATCTAGCAAATGTGTTTAGTAAGATACATTTTTTTAACTACATTATGATTACAGATTATTAATATTTGCTTAGAACTTTTTTAAACAATAGCATAACTTTACTCTGTCCCATTCCTTGTTTAAAACATTCAAAATCCTTTAATAAAACACACAATTTCTAAGTAAATGTGTAACACTATGATTACACATTATTAATATTTACTTTGTTAATACAATAGCATTAAATTTACGGTGTCCATTAGCGTGGGCCTGTTTAATATTCAACCAGGTAAATTGATCTCTCAATAAAATGGCAAAAACGATATGCACGTGATTATTAGGCTTTACCATTTCAATGCCATGGACAATTACCTGTAATTTAGAGTGATGTGTGTGCGCCTATGGATACTGTTTTTGTGCCAATCTATTAAGCTTTACATTATTAAATGCCAACATTTTGGATCTTGTCAGTGGAAACTGTTTAATAAAACGCTTTGACTTTCTGTCTGTAACTCCTGAGTATTGCTGGTTAGACATTGTTTCTGTTGGAAGTATTATGACCCTAATTTATTTTAATTTATTCTATTGATTTTAAAGGGAAATGATTAAATTTTTTGACATATTTCCAAAAAAAATAATTCAATTAACAGGTAGATTTAAATAAACAAATAGTCATATAAATTTTGTATTTCTATATAAATGAATATCTTTATTTTTAAAAGCATTGATAATTCATAATTAATATATTTATAAGTTTTAGATTTTTTATTTATTATTTAATTTAATATACACAAATTTAATTATATATAAATATACTAAAGAGAAAAAAATACTCTAAATAGTAAATGAATGAATACTCCACTAGTTGATGAACCTTTCAAATTGACCACATAGGCAAAGGTATGGAACAACATGAGGAGAAACTTTAAAATTAACCATTAAAATGATAATTTGAACGATCATATTAAAATTACCTTTAGTTTGGGATTACTGCATATAATTGTGTTAATTTTGTACATATAAAATTCTTTTTATTTTATGTAATATTATAATATGATTGCTTTATTTCATCCAATATTATAATATGACTTAGATAATAATATAAAGGGTTTTATTTTTTATTTTATACATTATTATTTTTAATTACAAATTTAAGTTAATTTAATTTGAATAGTTAATTTATTTTTTAAATTCATCAAAAATATAGAAAAAATAAAATTTTAGTAAATTAAATTAAATTATTATTAGTAAAATAATTAAAGGAAAATATGAATCACACTATTTCTCCTGTTCTCGGAAAAGAAATTTTTTAATAAAATAAGATTTTTGATTGTGAGAATAATTTTGGCAAAATCACATAGAGAATCATTTGTCGACACGTTTCAAACCAACTAGTGTAGTTCAACGTCATGACAAGTGTGTCCTGATAATGAACCACACTAAGGTTCGAAATGCCAACAAATGATTCTCTATGTGATTTTGCCGGAATTATTCTCACAACCAAGTATGGATCACATAAGTCTAAACCCTTTAATAAGATTTTTATTTTTTTTTGGACTTTTTTGTGTCTAAATCTTGATAAAAAAAAATTCGGGTGAAATAAAGATTTGTGTTATTTAAACTAGTTTTTTTTATTGTATATATAGGTTCAGCACCTAGAAAAAAACCTTATAGCACTTTCATTGCCTTTGCCTATTTCCATAGCCATAATATACCAAATGAACACCCACTAGGATGTTTTTTCCCAACATTCAACTTGCAATACTTGTCTGACGACCTTGGTCTTATATTTCTTTACATGAATTTTTATTCCAAGGTTGTTATAGAACCCTTCCCCATGGGGGAATATCATCCTCGGTGTTCAATAACACCTATAATCTAACCAATCACTGGAAACAAAACATACTTCCTATAGAGATTTATAACATAGATCATTACAATATTTATAATGACCACCACTGAAAACATGGAAATCATATTGTTTACAGGAGATTTATAGCAAAAATCATTACAATATTTATAATAATAATCACATATACCCTTATACACATTTTCTTCGACCAACAAATAATCATACTGTTTATGGAGCTTTATAAATCCAACTCAATACAATATTTTCAATAATAAACACATATGCACATTTACTCAACCATCAAATAAAGGATACAATTCTTGTATGAGAATTAAGAGAATCTAGGTGCTCAGACCTCCACCCTCAAAGTAATACCATGATTCACCTCTTTCTGAGGAAGTATAGAATATATTGCTAAATAAAAAGTTTCATCCAATATATAGCACTACAATCTTGCTCCACTTGTCCTCTCAGTGAAAAATTATTGACTCATTGTTATAGGGCACACTCCTCATGTGCAATTGATTCCATCTGGCAATGTTAATGACCAAAGCAATGCAACCCCCACCCTTCCCTTCTATGGTACATAGTACCTCGGGCATTTTGGTCATCCCCTTCCACGCAATCACACACCTTACAAGTTCTATAGGCATCCCCTTCTCTGTTACATAGTCCCTTGGGTGACCTCTCCTTGGAAACATTTCCTCGCATCAGAATTCCAAAACCAAAGCATATCCCTACCTCAAAACCATCATAGCATTCATAGCATGCTCATGGAAATCAATGCACACTATTGGCTACCCGTTTCCCATAATGCAACTGCTCCTGAAGTGCTTTACCGGCATACTACTACATGTTCTAATTCATTTTCACTACTGTTACTAATCCTTGTGGTTAGTTCCAACCACCCAAACTAGGCATTTCCATGTTTTCTTGTATGAAGCACATAATTTCCATTAGGCTCAAAATTAATTGAAAAAAATTCAAATCATACCTCATTGGTGGCTCGTCAATAAGGTGCACATACACTTATGCTCACTTGGTGTCACAATAATCCAAACCATCTCTTTACCAAATCATTATGTATAAACATATCACATCTAGTTAGCTCAAAAACAAAACCGTCATAGATCAAAATCATGAATCACATGAATGCATAATACTCTAGAATCATAGATCACATGTAACCATAAAAAATGAGAATCATAGATCACATGCATAATAAAACTAAAATAAAATATTGATACTTATCCTTTAGTCATTCCTTTTTTCTACCTTTGTCCTTTTCATACACACTAGATCGGTTGTCACATGCAACAAGCACCCAATGCATTTTATTCTCTTCAACCATGTAGACATATACGAAGTGTACATCACAGCACATATATCCACACATGACGTATAACACCGGAAAATACATACACCCACATCTAGCACATAACACAAAAAATACACATGCACCCAGTGTACAACACAACACATACAC
>APFE031214728.1:34723-90703 GCA_000404065.3 Pinus taeda | reverse complement strand
TGACCCTGGAAAAACCCCCTACAACTCTTGGGGAAAACCAGTTTGAGAGCTCTTCTTTATTTCTGAAAAATGTATTTTTACAGCAAGAAAATTTCAGCAAAAAATTACAGCAAAATAAATTTTTTCAGCAAGCAAACTTATCCGTTTTCAGCCCAACGGACCACCTGGAAACTTCTCAGTTTTCAGCAAAAAATCAGCTTTTTCTGCTTGTTCTTGCTACTGTTCTGCTTGTCTTTCTGCTGTTCTGATTTTGCTGAAGAGCTGCCTGGTATGTGTGCCAAACTGCTGCCTCTTTCTCCTTCTTGTCCAGAAATCTTCCTTGCTCTCTTGCTCTCCTTCTCCCAATCTGCTCATGAAAGAATGAATGATCTTTTCCTCCTTTTCCTCCTTTAACCCAACCCTAAATGACTTTTGGGTGATCCCTAAATCCAATGGCTGAGATAGATTTAGATCAATGGCTGAGATTAAATGCACATTTAAATCTCACTTTCTATTTTTTAATTCACCCACTTTAATAAAGACCCACTTAGTCATTTATTTCCAAAGTCACTTTTCCTTTCTAATTTTTCATTGACGTTATAAAAGTCACTTTAAAATTAGACTTAGTAACTTTATCACTTAAAGTCACTTTTAAATTAGATTTTAACTTTATAAAAATTATAAAGTCACTTTAGGAGAAAAATTAAAATCTTTTGGACACTTTTCTCTAGGCCAAAATCAAAGCCTAAGGGAACCACCTGTCCTCCGGTACCAAATTTCAACACCAACCCCTCCCACGATATGCAACGAAATTATTAATAAGCTAAAAGCTATCCTAATTCCATGGTGCCTAGCTTCTACAATCACAAAGTCCAACACTTGCAACCACTTTCCTTTGAATTAGGGTTTTGTTGAAAAAGCAAAAAAATATTATACACGCATTTTACTCTCTGAGGGCACAATTTTGAAATGCAATATGCATATTTCCAAGGGTCGGCTTAATCTCTTTCCGCGTCCATGCCATGGTTGGGAGTCGACATTATCTCCCTTCACACGCTATCAAACAAATAGGCTCCGACCTTGGACTATGTGTCATTAGGTTTCTATTTCATCTCATAGGAATTTTAAAACTGTGCATATGCGCCTTGGGAAGCATTATTTTATCTATGTAATCAAAGCTATATTGGAAAAACGTTATAAACTATTTCAAAATACACTATGACATGCAAACAATAGCTAATTTATCATATGTGCCTATTAAAAGAAAAATAACATTTGTATTTACATTAAACTTTATGGCAATAGCAAGAAAAAAGAATGAATTCTATGTATAAAATGATATAACTTTGATCATTTGTCAATGGTATGCTAGAAATTGTAATTTCTTTTTACATACATCTTTGCTATCTAAGCTTTCACAATTATTTAGCTCTTACTACTACTACATGGGTGCGTTTTTTGTTTCATGCTAGGAAAAAAAACAAATAGGGGATTTATGTCAACGTGCTTTACTACAAGTAAAATAAAACTTCCTATAGATAATTTTGTGTAAATGTGCTTTACCAAGTTTCATAAATTGAAAATCTTGTTGCAAATCGAGTTTTTACCATATTTTTTTAAAATTACTCTATACTCTACAACATTTATTAAATTTAATAATTTAATAATGTTTATTTTTTCCATTTTTCAATATCTTTATCAACTCTATCATCAAACTTTAAAAGAAAATGACATATTATGATAATATAAACACACATCCAAGATAAATTGATGTTATTATTATTTATTTTTTAAATAAGATATTTTGCAATTCCTACTTATGGTAAGTCACTAATGATATATATTTACATCAAAATTATATTGGAATAGAACATGATTTCACTGCGTATGTAATCTATATTCAACAAAGCATAAGTTATGTTAAATGATTAAAATCTAAAATTATAATTAATTAAGATGAATTTTTATTCTACTACCATTTAAAAATTCAATTAATTAAGTTAAGAGGGGAAAAAATAATAATTAGTTTAATAAATTTTTTAAAAAAACATTAACTATATAACCTTGTTTAATACAATTTTTTCACAAATACCTTGATAACATTAAAAAACTCTTATCATCACTATCAATGAATTTAAACTTGTAATCTCTTAAAATCACGTTGATATCTTGACAACATTCAAATAGTGTATTTGATCTATGAATTAAAATCTTGGAGCTAAATATAACAGAAAAGTCACTATGAGGTGAACGACAAGCTACTGCGTGTGTTTGGCGGTTACAGAACATGCTTTCGCGTAAGGGTTTCAATGGCGCCCTAGGGTTTGAAAATGAACTCGCCTAACTGCTAAATTCCACGGCCCATGGACACCAACATGCAGAGAACAACGCTATAGAAAACGCTGTCAGACCATAGGTACCGCTTCAGCAAATTCTTCCTTTCAACAACGAATATGATAAACACAATTTCATCTTAGGTTAACACTAAATTGCCATATATTTGAAGTTCAGGGTTGTAAATTTGAGGTTTAATCCCGGTTCCCGTTTCCTTTCTGCGACTAGGATGCAACAGGTGAGGTTAATGCTATTGCCAAACAGCATATCTTTTAATTTCTCTTATGGAATTTAATATACTTCGTAGTGTATGCCCCACTTTTTGGTTGTCAGTTCTAGTGTTTGATGGAGCTCAGAGGGCGAGGATTTTCAGAATGTGAATCAAGGTTCGAGTCGCAGGGAAGAACCCGGTAATAGTTGTCGCACACAAGCGTACTATCCACTTCGGAGTTTATGCCTTGATTTTATAGGGAATTATTATATAAGGTTTATTTTGGACAGGTTGATTTTCTTGGAAACTTGGGTAACTTAAACTGAACTTAAAGTAAATCCAAGGAATTTACTCAGAGTAGGCCACGAGCTAGCTACAGTTGCCAAAACTTCGGGTCAATTTAGTCAAACATATTTCGAGTCAAATTATCATATAGCACCGCGAAAACCCATTTTCTTAGATAATGATTTGTCATTAATTCTATTTAGCTTATATTAACTACCAGTGAAATATAGCTCTTTTTCATTTTCTATGTCAATGATGATGCAGTTTAGTTTGTTAGACTAAGTTAGAATGTGGTTCTCGAATACTATTGCAGTTTCACATTTCAGATTTCTATAGCTCAATTTTATAAAATAATTGATTTCCAGCTAAGAAATCCGTAGTTATCGAGTCTTTGATTCCCCATCTATAGAGTATACTGCCCACTATTGCCATCACACCAACCTCACTAATACATTGTCATCGGTTGAGCAGCGTTTAGTCAATAAAATAAGGAGTTGTCTATAATGCGACTTTTTGGAGATTCCGGTGACGGAAGCCGGTGGAAGAAATGAGGTTAAATCTTGATTTTTAGCAGTTAAAATGGTTTTTTAACTGCATATTTGGATTCAGCGCCCTGAAAAACCCCTGGGAGCCATTGATTGTGCAGAAACTAGCTATCAAACTTGGGATTCCAATGAATTGCTGCCGGATTTTGACCGGAAAAATCTGCCGGAAAATCTTTCAAAAAGTCGCGTTATAGACTACTGCATAAAATAATTCCAAGTAGAGTTGGTCACCGTCCAAGATAAGTTGCCAGGTTGTTGGTTCATCAAGCTGTCTTTCGCAGTTGTGCAGTCTGCCTTATTTGAGGACGTTCTATCTGCCTATATTCAACAGCAAGAGCACAGGATGGTATAAATTCTTTGTAATCATCCAGTGTATTTTAAAACCTGATAATCACAATCAGAACGTCCTTTATTTCGTTATTACTGTAACTTCGCTTATTTGTCTGCGACAATAAAATCTTAGTTCTTGAAACATCATGTCCAGACATGCATATCCTTCTCTTATACCTTTGAAACAAGAACAATTATAGTTGAAATTTCCAATAAATTTTATAGTTTGCATACTAGTAAGATTCGCTAAGGTTTCTACACCTTAAGAAAAATTTGTCCTTAAATTTTCCTTGCTGGAAACCAAATAAAACTCGTTTTAGGTTTTATTCTTCCCTAGTACCAAGAGGTTAGAAGAACATATTTGATAACAGCGTGGATCCATTTCTTTTTCTTCTAGTAAAAATTACGCCTTAAAGATTGTCTCCAAGTGCCAGAATTCATGTTCGTGCAGAGAGGAACACAACCAATGCGTGTAAAAGTGTGCCTTAAGGGATTTTAACAATTGTCAATGGGTTGTCTGTTAAGTGATTTAGAATTTTTAAAATACAGCAAAATCAAAATTTTGGTTATGAGAAATCAGGCTCTGTATTTCATTGTATTTCAGCATTTGTATGCTGTCATTGTTCATATCCTTATTTTCAACCTTGGCTCAAGAGAACTTTGAATTTCTGTGCGAGGAGGACCATTTTTTCCCTACAAAGTCACCAAACATTTGCCCATATGCATGCACACTGGAAGAGCAACTTTGGAACTTCATGGCCATCTCTTGGTGTTAATTTTAGGATAACAATGGTATGTTTTGTGCTTAGAGCAATTTTACTTCAATTTCTTTATTAGCCCAATATCATTATCCAGTTGAGCAATCACATCATTATGATAGTAAAATGCAGTTAGAACATAAACAACAACAGTAGAAGACAAGCCAACACAAGATATGGCACCAGCCAGGAACAAACCCCAATGTGGGGAAACCCTTGATCAATTCTTCTTATAATTCTTCAAAAGTTCAGCAGAGAGAGAGAGTACAATTTATAATATTCACTTGCCCAATCTGATCAGCCAAAACAGTAGAAACAGAATTGACCTCCAAAACTGCTTGGTCAACTGGGCCTCCAACAGCAAGATAATGCAGCCCAAAACACTCTGAAATTAACCGGTCAAACGTGGTCAAATAAAGTCAACGCAACAACCAAAACTAGGGCAGTTAACGCTGGTCAACGCAGGGGTCAAACTGCCTCGATTTTTGTGCCAAGAACTGTGGCCTGCCCAAATAGAAGTCTCCCTCATAAAACTAAGTCAACGCTGGTCAAAGTCAGCCTCCTGAAATTTCGGTCAAATCTGGTCAACATAACAGCTAGAAAATTAGACTTTCCTTCGCACGTGTGGAGAGAGAGAGAAGCCCATAAATTTGTACCCAATCAAGATGAGAGAGAGAAAGATGAATGAGAGTGATGCAAAATGAGGAGGAGGCACCTTGTATTTATATGCAACGTTGAAAGTTGGAGGAAGCTAATTTGATGGCTGGTCGACCTTGACAATTTGTCCATAATCAAAATAAATTCATAACTTCATTTGTACATGTTAGAATGGGATGATATTTAGATCAAACCTACACCTCTCAGAAAGAGGAATCCAAGAAAAATATCAGCTGCCTAATAAGAGGTGTCCAAAGTGATGTTTGGCTCTAGTGGCCAAATTTAACACTCCCTCTCAACTAGGGAGAACATCACATGCCACACTGTCTGACAATCTGTACCATCCCTGTCACTCCTCTGCTCTGTTGAACCATGAAGAAAGAAGAAATGATTGAGAATGTATCATACCATTCTCCATTGATCTGAAGTCGGTCTCCAATAATAAAGAGTGTGTCCAGAAATCTCCTTTGCTCTCTTGCTCTCCTTCTCTCAATCTGCTCATGAAAGAATTGAATCGAATGTGATCTTTTCCTCCTTTTCCTCCCTTAATATAACTCCAAGTGACTTTTGGGTGATCTCTAAATCCAATGGCTGAAATAGATTTAGATTAATGGCTGAGATTAAATGCACATTTAAATCTCACTTTCTATTTTTTAATTCACCCACTTTAATAAAGACCCACTTAGTCATTTATTTCCAAAGTCACTTTTTCCTTTCTAATTTTTCATTGACTTTATAAAAGTCACTTTAAAATTAGACTTAGTAACTTTATCACTTAAAGTCACTTTTAAATTAGATTTTAACTTTATAAAAATTATAAAGTCACTTTAGGAGAAAAATTAAAATCTTTTGGACACTTTTCCCTAGGCCAAAGATCAAAGCCTAAGGGAACCACCTGTCCTTCGGTACCAAATTTCAACACTCAAGGTGCCATATCTAAAGTTATAAAAACAAGATAACATGGTGAGAATAAATGTCAGCACATTGGAATAAAATACCATAAACCTTTCCATTGAGCATAGGGTCTCATTCAACAGAGAGCAAAAAATCTCATTATTGAAGATGGAAGAAAAAAATTAATAGTTTATCTTGGGCCTAACTGTTAGTATAGAAATCCCTGCAAGCCTGAGATGATGAAAAGTGAACAATTGGGCAGTAATAAATGAATCCAGTGTGAAATGCCAAATCTGAGTATATATGTGAATTTAGCTAATAATACCAATAATTTGTAGTTATATGTTGAAGATATGTGTATAGAAGTGGGATAAGTACCAAATTGTTACCTTCAAAACCTACAAACTGATTGCAAAGTACTTTGATAAAGAAAGAACATATATGGCATTTAAAGAAGCTTCACATAGGAAAGTGAAGAAAACATGGATTTACATAAACAAGAGGTGAATCCAATAATTTACAGAGAAAACCCCTTGGGATTATTTTAAAAAATATGTATTTGATGCAGATCATTAATTCAGCTGGCCATAAATAAGTGAAGTCTAATTAACTACTAACAATAATTTCTAATAAATTAAACAATCCTAATGAGCTCAATGAAAGAAATATGATTAAATATGAGTTCAATGAAAGAAATTAGCCTCACAATAGGCAATGCAAGAGAGAAAAGACATTGTTATGCTTGTAAAGATGGAAATTACCATACATCTAATATTCAATAGTCTCAAGCTTATGTTGTAAGTGGAATGCAATTGTAGCACATATATTGAAGAAGAAATTATGATTGCATATAATGGTTTTGAGAAATTTAAGGCATCTTGTCTTTTAAAAGGAAAAAAAGGGGTTAACATTTTATGGAAAACAGAGGTTAACATTTGTAGTAATTTATGATTCTAAAGTAAGAGTGTCTTTTTCCTTTACATGTTGGTACTATATTGCTATTGGCCATAATAGGTTTTTGGGCCTTCATACTTTTCTTATTGGCAACCACATTATAGTGGGTCTACTAATGTCTTAAGTTGTAGTTGGTCGTTTAATGGCTATTTTCTTTGCATCTTGTGGCAATTTTTGTGGGGGATTTATAAATTACTGCTTTTGTTATTTCTGTGAAAACTTTGGTGACCATCATAGTAGTTTCTATAGCTGCAGTTATGTCCTATGGTGGTTTTATGGCTATTTTCTTCATGTGCTTTTTGGAAATTTCTGTGGGAGCTTTATGAGTTGTTTCTTTTGTTATTTTTGCGACAACTCTGGTGATCGTCATAGTTGTTTCTAAAGCTACATGTATGTCTTATGTTGTTATTTGTTGAAGTATTATTTTTAATCATTTTTTTATTTATTTACAATTTTTCCTATATATGAAATAATCAATTTTTATCTTGATAAGCTAAGAAGTAAAGCACTCAAATCTGAACTCTTACATGTTTCTTTACAACAACTAGTCTATTGCACTACCACATAGTTTTATATTTGCAATTTCATTATCTGAGGGGGAGAGATCAGTAAAAGATACAACGGAAGACCAATGTATTTGCAAGGGACCATTTGTCAAGGGTTGCTTGGATTTTATTCTATTGTTATATTAAGGCCTTGAGAGACTCTTTTTCTTCGTGTCCCATAATAGAGAAATTTTCCTTTCATCATTGGCAAAACCTACTATTTAGTTTCCCCATAATGATAATCCTGCGATTATTTTGTTACAGGAGACTGTGGTTTGTGGAGACACTTTCATTGGTAGTCTTAATAAATGTCTTAAGGATTGTGATTTTCTTCCTTTTGTTTTAAACTAACCCAACCCAAGCAAACAAGCTTGGATGTTGTTAGACTAAATTAAGTGCTAAAATACTGGAAAGGATAGATTTATGGTTAGTTACTAGCTTGCCTTACCAAAAGGTCTGACCCTCTTCAAAACTTTTTCTTTTTTATTTTGGCAAGAATAGGCCATCATTTCTAGTCCTCTAGAGGATGCAAAAATGGATGGAACTTTGATGAAGGGCGTTATGCCCATTCCAGAAAGTCCCAATCCTTCAAGAAGTTTCTCCTTTAACTCCAACTATAATATTTGTCTCTTGAATTGATTGAAATAACACTTCTCTTAATATAATAATTATTGATGCTTTTCACTCTGTTTGGAGGTTTGTCCTTGTTAAATATGTAATCAATTAAGGATATTCAAACCTTCTATAATACAAATATTGGGTATTCTCTCTATCATTAATTGAATGTTGTGTCTTAACTTTTTGGTGTCCTTGTGTCAGCCATGTTCTTGTTTCAATAAGGAAGAATGCCACACCTCCTCACTGTATTTACATTAAAGTTATAGTTGTAAAGTTCATGTGTTCAATATATTCACATAATACAAGTGTAGACACTAGATGGTCCATGAATAATATTTGGAGAGATTTTCAACAATTAACAATAACAAAACATCATGTTACAGATTGGTTTGAAGAAAATACTAGCATTGGGAAACTCCAAACTTGTCATAGACTAGGCCTGACAAGATAGTGAAGGTATAAAAATTTAGGTTACAATTTATCCTTTTTCAATTATTAAATGAGTAAATGCATTTCAAAATTGAAATGGACATCCTTCTCACATATCTACCAAAAATTAAATGTCACAAAAGATAAATGATCTAAAATGGCTGTGTCCATTCAGGTTGGACCTTTCCTCACACGTGAATTCTATGAGAATCCTCTGATTCAAGACTTTTCATTTTCCTTGCAACTTATAATCATGCATCAATTCTATAAAGGGATGTTTTTAGTGTGGAATTTATTAGTGAACATTTGACAACAACACTATGTTTTGGGAAATATATTTAGTCCTAGAAGAAGTATTCGAGCAAAAAAATAGAGTATCAAGTTGCATGCAAGAAAATTGTATCAAGTTGGAGGAATGTTGATTTTCCTTACACTAGTATGCGTTTCCTTAGAAGAATCCTCGTGATATAATTCTCAGTGGAAAGATTCTCTGTTTACATAGCTGAGCAAAGCCTCCCTATTGCACATAATTAAGCAAATTTAAATATTCTCGAAAGGAGGGGGAATTTATTTCACAATTTTGTTGTCATCAATAGGTAAAGCACATGAACATCAAAGAAAATAGGATGGAAAACATAGCTTAGGTTATTGTTGGCTTGAGGGGGCCTGACCCAAGTTTGTATTTATTTATCCAAACAAATCCCTGTACTACTAGCCCTTTCGGCAACAACCCGTAGAGCATGGACTGAGGTCTCACCCGAAGCAGTATGGGGAGATGATGGAACCAAGTTTCCACACCCTTGAGATGTCCGAGGGTTTGATTTAGTCCAACTGTGAATACCTTCATGCACTTTCTTGACTTGTGAGGCCTTCACATTATGTTATACTTGCCTTCGCACAACCCTAACCAGGGGTTGAGGAGCTTTTGTGCTGCTAAAGCAACGATCTGTGCTATTTCCCCAAGTTACATTGTGGATTTTACTTATCTTCTTATAACAATTAGTTATCTTTGCGTAAATAGATACTTTATCTTATATTCACTTATTCAACACATTCATATAAGTTCGTGCAACGAATAAATAGTAAACTTGCAATTCATACCCAATATACTTCAATGCATAAAACATGAAAATGTACACAGAAATAATATAAAAATTATCTTTATTAATGCTTCAATCAGTTACGGACTCAACCTTCCCTATGCACTCAGTTGCAGACTACTAGGCCTCTACACACTCAGCTGCAGAGCCTTCTCCTACTCTACTACCCAAAGACACGAATCGACGCTTCAACTAAGACTCAATTCATCATCATTAGATCTTACATGGATCAATGTCGCTTTACACTTAGATCCTCACTCTATTTATACAATCCCATGGTCCGCAAACCATGGGTAGAACTCTCAAGCCAACACTACATTACAAAAGTAAGGGTGGACAACCCTATGACTCAATTACAACTTCGCACTCTGTGCCCACAAATCGCGGAGTCTTTACATTAGACTTAGTCAAAATTTGGGCTTTAAACCCCAAAACTCGCCTCAGGGGATCCCGTGCCCAATAGGACCCTAACAAAAACATCGTGACTCACCCTCAAGTCACTCTGTCGGTGCAAATATCTTCATGCAGAGACCTCCCAACTTTGCTCGAACTACTACAAGGTCGGTTGCACATTGAGTGGCTACTTGCTGTATCTCTTGGATATGCTGTTCAGAGACGTCAATATCTAAACTGCTTCCTTGTATCTACTCTTGCATTCCCTGCATTTGTTTATAGTCTTGCACCTCCTTTCAGCTGCCTAGAGTACTAAGATTGTGCTTATGTCGGCTAGTCAGATAGCTGGGCCACCCGTGTATGGCTTCAACCGATTACCATTCACTTTGCCTGCGAAAGGTTCTCCATTTAGCTTTACCAACTATACCGCATCTCCGTCTATGACCTCCTTAATAACATACGGTCCCAACCTATGAATTTTGATTTTTCTCGAGAATTTATCAAACTTACTATCATATAGTAACACAAAATCATTCACCTTGAAGGTGCGCAACTTAATATGTTGATCGTGCCAGGCCTTTTCATGCCTCTTTTGTATCTGTTGATGGAATACAGCTAGAAACCATTCTTCTTTGAGTTCCTCCAACTGTGCGAGCCTCTCCTCCAGGGCTCCATAGTCTGTCATACCTGTGAGCGCTACTATCCGTAGACTAGGCACGATATACTCCATTGGCATTACATCTTATACTCCATAGACCAGCCGGAAAGGTGTCTGTCCCATAAGTTTCTTGCACATCGTCCTATAAGCCCATAATATTGTAGGTACGCGTAGGTCTCAATCACTTCAATACGCATTGCATACTTTGGTCAATGCAGTCTCCAGTATTTTGTTAAATTCTTCTACTGTCCCGTTGGCTTGTGGGTGATACAATGTACTTTTCTGATGATACACCTGAAACTCTTCTGTTAGTGCGTTGATTGTTTCATTTAGGAAATGTGTACCACGATTGTTCATCAAGATCTACGGACATCCAAATCGTGTCAATATGTGTTCAAACAGAAACTTCATGGCTGCGGCAGTCATGCAATCTTTTACTGGCTGCGCTTCTACCTAACGAGTCAGGTATTCTGTCACAGTGATAATATATCTCATGTCCGTTTTTCCTTGAGGTTTGATAAGTGCTATGAAGTCGATTGCCCACTTTTCAAAGGGCTGCAACTCCATTTGCTGATTCAAAGGAATCTTGTCCCTCCATGATGGTTTACCTATTATTTGACATACATCACAGGCCTTGCAATTCGCTTTTGAATCCTGATGAAGGGTCGGCGACCACAACCCTAAGTGGACAATCTTTTGCGCGGTCGCCCTGCCTGCATAGTGTCCTCTCGCGGTGCCCCCATGCACATCCATGAGGACATGGCTTCGTTCAAATTTAGGTACATACCTTCGCAGTATCTCATTATTTCCCATCTTATATAGGTTCCTCGCAATGACAAAAAAGTTTGCCACGCGCACCACTAGTTCCTTCTTCTGCTCGACGAAGTACTCTTTCGGCGCAGTTCCAGTCATGAGAAAGTGGATTGTATCTTCAAAGTGTCCATCTGCTATGTGTACAAAAAACAATGATGTGTTAGGTAATCCTTCCTCTAGACTAGTAGGCTCCTCTCCTGTCTCAATGCATGACAGGTTATCTGGTCCTACATTCAGTGATCCAGGCTTCACAACAACTTTAAAATCATATTCTTGGAACAATAAAAGGCACTTGCATATGCGCACCCCCAACACAAGCTTATTCACCAAGTATTTCAGTGCGAAATGATATGTATACATCTTGAAGTGTCTCCCTAGAAAATAGTGCCGATATTTCTGGAGCACGTACACTGTAGCCAGTCCCTCATGTTCAGTGGTGGAATATTTCTTTTCTACTTTAGACAATCTGTGACTTGTCAATGCGATAGGGTGATCCAAGCCCTCTCCACCATCCTGTGTTAGTACTGCTCCTAGAGCTATACACGATGCATCAACATGGACATGAAACTCCTCATCCCATTTCGGGAAGATTAGGATTGGTGCAGTGGCCTGTTTTCTTTTAGTACATCCAGGTTTTTCTTATAGTGATCGTTCCAGAAAAATGTGACATATTATTTCAAGAGCTTCTCCATCGGGATGGTGATTTGGGCATAGATTTTGGTGAACTTCCTGTAGTACACCATATGTCCCAAGGTAGTGCGCAACTGTTTCACACTTCACAGTGCTTCCAAATTCAAAATCACTACAATCTTTGCGGGATCTACCATAAACCCCTATTTGCAAACCACATGTCCCAGCAAGTTTCCAAAAGGAACCAGGAACATACACTTCTTGAGGTTAAGCGCGATTTGGTATCTTCGGCAGGTATCCAGAGTCAAGCGTAAGCTCACTACATGGTGCTTAACCAGCCCAAATACAGTCCAATAATCAAAATAAACCTCTAGGAACTTGTGGATATATACCTTGAATGCTGTAACAACCAAGTGCGAGAAGATGGCCGACACATTCTTTAACCCAAACCGCATAATAGTGTATTGAAAGCGATCCCACTCAGTCATGAAGGTTTTCTTGCTCCTATCTTCTAGCACGATTTTAATCTGGTGGTACCTTGAGAATCCGTTGGTGAAAGAATATGCTTCCTACCCACCAACATTTTCCAATACTTCATCTGTGAATGGAGTTGGGACTGGATCATGCACACACGCATAATTCAATTTCCTGAGATCGACGCATATTCTTATCTCGCCCTTCTGCTTCTTTTCCTGCACCACCATAGGGCTTACCCAATCGGATTCTTCCACCGGTTCATTGATTCTTGCTGTGAGCATTTTGTTTAGTTCTACATGGACCTTCTCCTTGTATTTTAGATTTAAGTGGTAAGGCCTTTTCTTAATTGGCTTCATCTCGGGCTTTAATGTGATCCTCATCATTCCTAAATGCCCGATGATTCCTTTTAAATCCATGAACTTGGTCAGGAATAAGTCCTGGTACTCATGGAGTAACTTAGCAACCTTATCCACCATCGTGTCCTCCCAGTAGTCACTGAGCGTTGCATACTTAGGTTCAGCCTCCGTACCAACGTTCACCTTCTTTGTCTTTACCAGCGTGGTTATGTCAGGGTCTTCAATCGGTGGTCCTTCAACCTCACAATGGCCTTCTGTTTCTGGAATGTTAATTTTCTGCGGATCCTCATTGTCTTCTTCACCATTTACATTATAACATTTGAGTGCGTAGCTCCACTGAGTAGCCCATTCATGTTGAACCAATTCTATCAGCTCCTATGCTATCCTAAAGATAGCTGCTTTTACCACTTGTAGCGTGTCATCAATGGTGTCCCACCAACGATCCTCAAAAGTGAAGGTAAATAAGAACCCTTCGTTTAGGATATCCCATTCACTCATCCCATGGTGGAGCTCCATCTATATATACCAGCTCATGGGTATAACATCTAGGGTATGACAGAACAGGTGCACCCACTCAGATTGTGGCTCTTCTCCATAGACCTTTGTCCACTTGGCTAGGTGCACACGCAGATCATCCCGTTTTCCATACTTGTTTGCTAGTCACATATTAGGCTTCCCAAAACACATGCACATCATTCTCTTGCATTCGTCCCAGTCCTCAAATATTCCTTGGTGCGTACCCCACCACCTTGTTGGCATAGCGCATAGTACCCACTTCAAAGCCTAGAAACATTGCTTTTTCCGGCACCTCTCTTTCAAATCTGTCCAAGAAAGCATCTACCTCACCTAATCCATCCTAAGTAGGGATATATCTCACTTCTGTCCATACACAACGTAGTGATATTATCATCATGTTACAGTTCAACATGGCTACCTCATGCAACCAGTTCTGCCATCACTCTATCTCTTCATCCGAATTGACATATAGGAGCTTTCGTGCTCCCATTGGATTCATCCATCTGTGGTAGGATTTACCTAGTCTTGCTCTTGCACAGTTATCTTGTAGATATAGTCCAAATTGTCGTCGCTTTCATAGTCACGCATTGGCTCTATATAGTGCGATCCCTCAGCAGGGTCCAAAGGTATAACTACGTGCAGAGACTTCTTCTCAAAAATCATCTTGCGCTTCTTCAGATTAATCACCCCGTTCATGTCGGTGGCCCAATCTATTCCTAAGAGCGCAGGGTAGGGATTGTTGTCTATAAAGGCACGAAAAGGCGGTCATTGCTTTGAATTCCCAATTCTGGTCTCTCCTTGACAACTTGAGAAAGTAGGAGTGTAGTGCCAATCTCAAACTTGAATTTTAATGAGTATGCTGCTCTAGCAGAGAAGTCAATTGGATTCTTTGCAATCAATGATTCCAGAGATCAGCTACCAAAAAGGAGTCAATTTGGAAAAACAACAAGATGAAATGTCAACTAGCTCATAAAGAATCCAATTGGAGCTAGTACTGAGAAGTCAGGATGAAGAATAGCAGAAAAGGCCTCTCCATGCATCCAGCATAAATAAAGGAAACAAAGTACCTGGCACTCTTCTCAAGCTCCAATATTTTTTTACAAAAGTCATGTCTAGTTATAAAAATACACACTAAGTTTCTCTACTCTAGATATATTATCGAATCATTGATCAAATGGAAGCAACTTCGACATGAGGAATCAAACGGGGGTCTAGTAATTTCCTCCAAAACTATCCCCGCTTGCACATATGTTGAGGTAAAGCATCTTAAAGAGGAAATTTTTGCTGACCACTAAAGGATAAATATTTTTAGCTTTTTTCTTTCCTCGGTATCAAAGGGAAAATCTTAGACATCCCCAATTAGAATAATTAAAATTATGTTTAGATTTTAATATTCTAGGCCAGCCCAACTTGTGTGTATATATACAATTCAAGTCCCCTTACATGGATCACTGATTTGTGGTTTGTATTGGCCTTCTTAGAGGTTAATGGGTAAGACAATCTTAGCTTCTCGTTTGCCTCATTCTCTGTGTATGTTCTTTTGCTACATCGATAAGGATCTCTGGTATCATTATCAATAACATTTCATTATTCATCAACACTTGATAGACAAGAATTTGCAAATTCAGATATAGATCAGAGAAAATATAATTTATATTTAGTCTTAATTGACTATTAGGTCATTTTCTACAAACCAAAACTCTTGGCACATTGAAAACCCTGTTCACAGTATAAGCAATTTTCTCAATTTTAGATTGTTCAATGCAAGGAGAGGAATGTATTAACTTTATAGTGGAATCTAAGCCATGAGTATAATATCGGAGGTCTGTCAAATGGTTCTTGTGGAATGTATGTGAAGTCTCCCTTGGCACCAAAGCACTAGCCATGATAACTACATTGAAAATTCCCGTCTTAAACTATCCTTCCTTTAGATAGAGGAGCTCTTCTATGAGGACAACTGTCATAAAAAGCTTGCCAAGCCTGGTTATGTTTGTCCCACCAAACAATGATGTCAAGGCCCATAATAGTGAATGCATGAGGCACTCTCTTGTCCATCTTTTAACTTTTGACAATACTATTTCAATAGCCAGTTAACATTGGCATCATGTCAAAGAACAAAGCTGAAGCCTATGCTCTCTTGCAAGGACTCACTCTGGCCAAGAGTTCTCAAATCCAAAATCTCATTGTGTTAGGAGACTCTGGCCTAATTATTTATCATACGCTATTCAACTCTAATCCTGTAGACCCTCATTTGTCTTCCATTTTGGAAAGAATCAAGAAAAAATATAGTTGAATTTGAAAAGGTGAATTCGTATCATATCCTTCATGAGAAGAATGTCATGGCCTTATTCTGATTTCTGATAATAATATTTCAATAGCTAGTTAACTTTGGCATCATGTCAAATAACAGAGCTGAAACCTATGCTCTCTTGCAAGGACTCACTATGGCCAAGAGTTCTCAAATCCAAAATATCACTATGTTAGGAGGCTCTGGCCTAATTATTTAGCATATGCTATTCAACTCTAATTCTGCAGACCCTTATTTGTCTTCCATTTTGGAAAGAAACAAGCAAAACTATAGTTGAATTTGAAAAGATAAATTTGTGTCATATCCTTCGCGAGTAGAATGCCACTGTACACTCAAAATCCAATAGCACATCAAGGAAAAAGGGGTATATTATATGTTAACGATTTAGCTTATGATTAAACTATTCCATATTACAAATTCCTCTTCACACGTCACAACATCAACATTATGACATGGTGTTGAGCATGACAAACCATTCCCATGAAGCCATGACAAGAGGGATAAGACTACATATCCTTGTATAAGTCCCCTTGCATAGATCACTGATTTGTCGTTTGTATTGACCTTCTTAGAGGTTAATTGGAAAGAAAATCTTAGCTTCTCGTCTGTCTCATTCTCTATGTATGTTCTTCTGCTACATCATTAAGGATCTCTGGTATCATTATTAGTAATATTTCATTATTCATCAACACTTACTAGACAATAATTTGCAAATTCATATATAGATCAGAGATAAGATAATTTATATTTAGTCTTAATTGACTATTAGGTCATTTTCTACAAACCATAACTCTTGGCACATTGAAAACCTTGTTCACAGTATAAGTAATTTTCTCAATTCTAGATTGTTTGTTTGTTTGTTTTTTTTTTAATTTTTTTGTTTTGTTTTTTTGTTTTTGTTTTGTTTTTTTGTTTTGTTTTGTTTTTTGTTTTGTTTTGTTTTTGTTTTTGTTTTTGTTTTGTTTTGTTTTGTTTTTTTTTGTTTTTGTTTTGTTTTGTTTTGTTTTGTTTTGTTTTTTTGTTTTTTTGTTTTTGTTTTTGTTTTTGTTTTTGTTTTTTTGTTTTTGTGTCCTTTTTTTGTGTGTTTTTTTTTTGAATAAAGGCTAATTCTATTAAGATTAGAAAAGTATAGTACATTCAAGCTTACATGCAAGCGAAGCAGAAAAAGAAGGGAGTCGAAGGTGAAAGGCTATCCACTTCGCTCCATAGAGACAAACAAGGGAAGGCCATAGAAAACACGTGAATACAAAAGGCTAGAAATAAGCAGAGAGATCTACCCTGAGAGGGCAGTTACTGCCACACGACATATTTTGCCTTTTGTCTTGCTTACTTTGACCCATCCAGAGGAGTTTGGCTGACCCGTAACAAGTTGTAGACTATTTTTCCCTCGCGATGGAATATCCTTATTAGAGTCTGAGGACGAAGATAAATGAGAACGTCTCTAAGAGCTCTGAGGGGCGTAGGGGTTTTCCGGACCAATTGAGGGAGTGTCCAGCGGAATCTAAACATTCTAACCATCTGCTACAATTTCTTCCTCATCCGAACTAGAGGAATCTGAATCGTCCATAGGAGGGGGAGGCACACATGGATTCCAGCTTTTGGATTTGGGTTTGCGATTCAAATTCTTCTTTTTGTTGAGGAGGGTACAGGAACTCTGGAGGTGCCCCGTTTGATGACAATGGTGGCAACAGAAGGCTTTATTCTCGTAATCCAAGGTTTGAGTCCTGTGGAAATCGCCATACTTGAGATTAATCTGATCTAACAGTCCTTTGCTAATATCTATTTCTGCACAAATTCTTCCATAGGTGTAGAGTCCATTTTCCTTTCGTGAAGAATCTATAGCCAGGTAGCATCCTAAAGTGTCTGCAATGGCTAAGAAGACATACATATGCCATAGATGCGCCGGAAGATTCGGGAGCCTGACCCAAATGGGAATCTTGGTGATGACAGTTGTAGAAGGGTCGCAGTGTGGAAACCAGGGGGTGAGAAAAAGCCCAGCCGAGCCCTAGAACCAAGGGCCTCCCGTTAAGGCCTTTTGGTAATATTTATTTAAGTCAAAAGCCACAATGAAGAATCCTTTTGAACATAAGTAGATCTCCCTTTTTTTAGTCTAATTGGTATGGATCCATTGGTATAGATCTGTTGTGCTAGGCCAGAGCCCATTGAATCTGCATATGAGTGCGGATTCTGCAAAAAGCTGATAGCGATCGTCAATCCCAGGATGAGAGAGATTGATGGAAGGAATTTCCTCTGATTTGTCTACCAAAAATGGCTTTGGAGCCCCAGATGGTTGGGCTACTTTCCCAGAGGGCTGCGGTTGGGCAGCGTCTTTGTGGACTGCATCTTTATAAGAGAAAGAAGGGGCGGAGGAGGTCTGCCTAAAGGAACCACCTCTTAGACGAAAGGTAGCCACAATAGAAGCATCCTTATGAATGCTGTAAGAGGAGAGAGGAAGGGGATTCATAAGTAGCTTACCCTTATATAGCAATCTGAGGTAAGGGGAGGGGATCCCCAGCTGGTGTTCGAGTTTTTGCAAAAGATCCTGCACGAGATCTGTTGCGCGTACCCATAGCATTGTCATTTTTCCTGAGAGATTGACTTGGATTTGAAATGCATGTGTTTCTTCAGGCAGATCTGGCTGGTTCAAGAGAGGAATCTGCTTCCAACCAACAGGAAACAGATCCAGGTCTAGTTTCGCCAGTCTTTGAGCATTGACCAGAGAGTCTCCGAATTGTCTTTCGATACCTTCGACGACATCAGCAATAGCCTTGCCCTTTTCTGTGACCTTTTCTATCTTTGCTCCACTGAAATTTTTGTAGCCATCTGGCCACACATGGCACAGGGTTTCTTTCATCAAATCTTCATTCTGATCAACCCATAACATCTCGTGCACCTGCGCCTTTTCCACGACATTGCCGACAATATCTTCAAATTTGAAGAAGATGTCATCAGATTGGCAAACGATCTGCTTATTCCCCAGAGGAAGTTTGAACACTCAATCACATTCTTCTTCTTCTCTCGCAATGATTTCTGACAGGATTCCATGATCAACCGTAGACTGCACCAATTTGCTGCCCACTGCGCCATTCTTGGGATCACCGGAATGTAGAGAAAGGAGATCGAATGCCGGTAAATCTTGATACGAAATATCCATACGCAGTAAGGGCTCTGGTAAAATCAGGTCTGGAATGCGAAGAGACTGTTCAAGAAACTCCACCAGAATCTCATTGTTTAGGCTCGCGGCTTTGATCCCCCGACCTGTTGCTCTCGGAGAAGGCGGAGGCGCACAAAATGCATTGTTTTTCTGCTATTTAGAAGACATGGCGAGTCACCCTGGATTGATTCTCTAAAACCACTTAGAAAAGAATCAAATCCACCTTCATTGTTCAATTCTAGATTTTCAATGAAAGGAGAGGAATGTATTAACTTTAGAGTGGAATCTAAGCAATGAGTACAATACCAAAGGTCCGTCAGATGGTTCTTGTGGAATGTATGTGCAGTCTCCCTTGGGGCAAAGCACAAGTCACGATAACTACATTTTAAATCCCCATCTTCAACTATCCTTCCTTCAGACAGAGTATCCCTTCTATGAGGACAACTATCATCAAAAACTTGCCAAGCCCGATTACGTTTGTCCCACCAAACAACAATGTCAAGTCCCATAAAAGTGAATGCATGAGGCACCCTATTGGCCAAATCATATTCTGGTGCACATGATACTAATGTGAAAACCAATTGAATTTATGGTTACCCCCATATGCTTGATGTTCGTCATCGCTGCTTATTCTAAGAGCTCCGTTGTAAATATCGCTCGAAGGTGATGAATCTAGGGAGCCTGTTAAAGGCTGAGTGATTGCAAATACACTCAAGTTCTTCATTCTCCTATAAATCCATTTTCCTGTATTAATTGTTGGTTTTGGAGATATGTAGAGTCTTCTTATCATGTGGTTTGATGATGTTGTAGAACACTGAGGTTTACTGGAAAGAAAATTGGAAGCCTTGCCATCAATGAAAACTAGAATTGAAAATAATGAGCCCCTTTCCCTCCATTTGAAAACCAAAAAATCAGGGCAATCACCAATTTGGACCACATCCAACCTCCCAAACCACCTCCCAAACCAGAAAAACCAAAAAATGGGTGATTGCAAATGAATTTAACATTACAAAGCAAAAAATAAGGCGATTGTAAGGGAATATAATCTCCCAAACTAGGCGAATTGGGCCAAATATGGTTTATTCGCCCCTTTTTTTGGGCTAAAATGAAAAAAATAATTATTTTTAAATAAAAGTTGGTCTAACTATATGAAATGGGTGTTTTATAAAAATTTCTCCCTTCTAAAATGAAAAACCCCTTAAATTTTGCCCTTGGTTTAAAATTCGCCCCTAAAATTTACCATGAACTCAAATTCATCAGAACTTCAAAAGTTAAGTAAATTATAATGGTATACTGACATTATTTACTATTTACAACATATATCATGTTCTAGCCATTTAGTTGGCCATAAAATAAGAGCATCGAGGCTAATGGAAACTAAGTATTGAATTATGAAGGATGGTCTGCATTGGAGAAATCCAGAGTGGCTGACACTTAGATGCATTGATGAAGTTGAGGCCAAAAGGCTTCTTTTTTAGTTTCACTTAGGATTTGATGGAGGGAATTATGCTATGGAAACTACCACCCATAAAATCTTGAGAGTTGGTCATTACTGGCCTTCCACATTTTCTGATGTGCACTAGTATGTGAGAGGGTGTTGTTGTTGTTCAAATTGTGCAGGAACTGTGATGACCACTTAGGTCAGTGGTTTTCACCTTGATCCCTATCCTCTCCATTTTAGTTATCTCCCAAAAACATGCTATGGGAGGTAGACCCTATGGAAATGAAATGATGAATGACATGTTGGGAACCAATGAGTCTGGGAGACACAGTTGAGTGGCCTAGCTACTTGGTTAAATTTAGCAATATTTTAAGGATTAGATTGAATTTATATTTGAGATCAGTGCCTTATGGAGTAAACACTCTTGCTTGTTATAAAATTGAGACCAGGTACAAGATGGACAACTGTTGCTTTGATGCTTTAATAACCTATATGAAATGAAAATCCTAATACCTAGATGTGATGCAAATAACTTGGTTAGTTTTAATTAAATGCCTAATCTAAGTATGATCTTCCCTTAACTGTTTGGAAGATAGGATCCAAGGTAGGTTTTGGGAAGGATGCCAACAAGAAGCAAGCAAGGGATTGATTAATGATACCTTCTATTAGGCTCCTATCACTCGATGCCTCAGGCATTGAAGAGATTGTGGTTCTTGTTGAATTTCCACGATCTTGGGTTTAGGATAGAATCTTAAAATCTTTGATGCTACCATACCATGAATCTCAATGATACTACTTTGCACAATGGAATATAAATAAAAGCAAATCACAAATGCATAGAATATAGAAATTTTTTTACATTTTCAACCCAACTTCGTTATATTAAAAGAAATATAATACAACAACCTAGGGCTCCCGTACTAGGGATAATGGCCTTCATACATCCATTAGTACAAGATACAAACTGGGGCTTGGTGTTAGTACATCAAAAACCAATCTACCCTTAGGAAGATACTCTGACCATTTAGCTGTCGCATGCTCTCTCATCTCCTCTCGGTTGTACCTTGTACCTACCCAGTCCTTCGGCTCCCGATCTGCAACTTTTGCCTCTGTTAGTGCTTGAAGTCCATTTGACCACTGAACCTTGAAAATCAATCTTCTCTCTAGTTGTGCCTTAGTCCATTAAGGCCAAAACCCATTGAGACTCCTATCGAGTTGTTCACAACTCGACTTGTGAACAACTCTCAATCTGCCCACTACTTCTCCTAAGCTACTTAGGGACTTCAACCCACTATGGTCTTCCTACGCTACTCCAATGAAGACCAACATAGGGCATGGAGGGTTTCCACCCATCAATGAACACATGCTAAGAGGACTTCCGATCATTTGATGTAGATGTCCTTCTCCACACATAGGTCTCGGACTACACAAATTGCTCCTAGTTGATTAGACCCTTGAGCTCAACAACTTCCTCTCTTGCAACTACCTTTTCCATCAAGGTGTTGATTACTGAGCTCCAACTTGGACACTATCAAACTGTCCTCCAACATAACATAAGTGGCTAATCCATGTTCACAATTGGTCTACTCTCACGCTGCCATCCAAGAGTCCACGAGTGACCAAGTCCATGTTGTAGCATCTGCACGTAGTTAGGGAATCCTCACACCTAGGAGACCCTTAAAAAAGGTTTCCCACAAACTTCTCCAACTCCACCCTTTGCTCTATAATAGAGGAGACATTGTACAAATCTAAGCTCTAAAATTCACTATGAAACTACCCACTAGATAGGGCTTCTAAAATTTCATGTCAACCCTACCTCCTTGGCTTCCATAGTCTCCAAAAACTATGTCCACACTAGGACACCTACATCACTCCATAGCGGGATCTACTCCTAGTTGGAGTTCTTTCATGCCCAAGGAAACTCCAACAAATCACTCCCAACAAACTAAAATGTATACTGATCCAAAACTGATCGTAAACTACGATCCAAAAACTACAAACATTCACCAAAATACATACCTTGTTCACTGTTTTGCTGTAGCTCCACTGCTACAACCTAGGCTTGGTTAGGGCACAAAACTCAGCCCCTACCAACCTTCAAATTATTCCTAGAATTGCACTAAAGAAGATAAATTTTCCTTCCATGAGGGGATATGACCCTTGGTAGTGATTCTTGGTTGTTCCAACCCTCAACAACCCTTCAACCTCCCTTCAATTAGTTGTGGCTACCTACAACAGGCTCTTCCAAGCTTGTGACATGCTCCACAAGGGTTAAACCACCCTCCTTTCACCACAAAACAATGTCCAATGACCTTGGACTTCAAGAAAAATAGCTCCACCCTATTTTCATGAGCTTGGTCACCCTCCAGTAGCCTTGAAATAACCATGTACCCTCGCTGTCTGTCCTCTTCTTGCTGCGACCTCCAACAGATTTGTGTCCCTGTCTAACGAGTTCTTTGTGAGGTAAGTGTTGCACAAAAGGATGATCAAATGAATGCTCCCTCACCTTGTATTTATACCAAATCCAAGGGCTCCAACGAATTCCTTGAAGAGACATGTATCTTGGACTAGGCCAACATAACTTGACTATCCATAATTAATTGTCAACTCCAAAAATTCATATCTCAAGTTCTAGAGCTCTGATTTGGGTGATTTTCAAAGCAGTGGAGTTGACATGCCAAGCTCTATCACCTAAAATTTTCTCATGCTCAAATTCTTCATGGTTTTGGCCCAAATCACGATGGGTACAAAACCCCATGCCTGGGTTCCAAGCCCACAAGCCTACTTCTAGCATTTTCCCTGCAAATCCTAAACACTAGGGCTTGAAGTACCTCCCAAGCTACAAAACTTCAGCAGCTTTGACGACTGCAAGGTCACCGTGTTAACCACTGAAGAGTTGCTAATATTCTTAAGGTAGATGAGAAGGGTGGCCCTAAAGGTGTATCAACCAAGATTATGCTTGGAGGTAAGTTATTACTACAACTAAACTTAGGATGCAATCAAGGATGTGAGTGAATTCTTAGTTTAAGATTGACTTAATGTTTAAGTACTTTAAGTTATGATTGATATTTAATGAAAATAGTACTTATCATAAAATATATGCAATCTTACAATGACGAATATTCCAATTATTAAGTTCCAATGTTAATTAATCCACAATATGCTCAACCAATGAACTACTTGACAATTAGCCAATGATCATTAGAGAATAAAAACAATGTTCTCTAGATAAATTAGGAAATGACTATTTAACTTGAAAGATGCTCCAATTGAAATAAGAAACTTAAGGACCTTAAGATCTCAAAGTGCCAATTTAACAAGGTGTTCCAAACAAAATAAATGATTTACCAATATGCTCAAAATAACAACACCCAAATATTAGAGTGCTTTCTGTTTATAACATTTAGCCAATGATTATTAGACAATTGAAACCAATGTTCTTTATGCAATTAGAAAACTCTAAAATAATGCTCAATACCAATTATTCAAGATGTAAGCAATTAAATTCACCAATACCTAGATCCTAGATATCACAGTGATTACCAATTAGATTATCAATTGCTTAAAAGACAATCAATGATATCCTTTTGGTCAAAATGACTTAATGCCAAACACAATTTAGGTGTCTTAATGTTTCAAGTGCCTTGTGAGTGAGCCAATAGGAGCTAATTTGGAATTAGAGGAGCTTACAAGATAAGAGAAATTTACAATGCCCAACAATCCTATGATAGCATAATAGGCAAGCCTTAAAGAGTGGTTAGAGCATGCAACAATGGAACTCTTATACATATTATGCCAACAGTGAATGAATATGAATAAGGGAAAACCCTAGATCTTTAGTGTTCAAATCACATCAACAAGTAAGTTTTATGACAACATTATAGAGCTTAATAGTGATTTATCTAAATTTATTAACTAGTCTTGAATTACTTGCAATCAAATCACTTTGTCAATGCTTATGTCTTTATGATGCCACTGTTGTTTTTAGATTAGACGTTAATATACAATCCTAAAAAATATATGACGGTGATAAAACAAGCTTAAAATACATGCCAAATTTCTATGATTGATTTATAAACATGCTAGATACCTTTTGATGGCAAGTTCATTAAAGTTTTGGCACTTATGATACTCAATTTTATTTACTATTGGAAATTTGTAAGGAAACAGTGAGTGAGGAGAGAAAACTAGTGAGCCTCTTGGGCTTGTAGATTCCTAATGAGGATGCCCAGAAATTATTCAATAGCTTAGACCACCTGTAAACACAAAAATAACCCTGATATATCTGCAAAAATTCAACCAACTTTAGCCCATAAATCAGTTTACTACCAAACAGTGGGGAAAGGAGGGAAGCAAGGCCCAATTAGGCCCACAACTAGGGATGGATAGACCCTAAGGTATGTCATCTAGGGAAATATGGCCTACGACAGGGGAAAATAAGAAGCTTGAGGGAAGCAACACTGAAAGGAGGGGCTGCATTGAGGGGATGAAGACCTTAGAGGCCATGACAGGAAGGGAGGAAGGAAAATGAGAGAAATTGAAGGGCTAATGGAGGAGAAGGAAAGGAAAGAAGAAGGTTGGGAGGAAGCAGGGGTAGGGGAAAAGTCTCAATGCAAAGATACATCAGGGTTGGAGGAGGAGAGAGGGGCTACCAAAGGGAAAATAGGGCAAGATGTGAGGGTTAGGAGGAGAAATAGGGCCACGAAAGGTAAGGAGAGAGGTTGTAGAGCTTGCATCCAGGCTTGAAGAGGGATGACGACATAGGAAGAGGCATGCTGGGCCTAGAGGCCCTTAAAATTTCTTGAAACCCTAAAAAAAATTCAAAAAAATGCTTCAGATCTTGAAATTTTTATGTAAATGACCACAAAAACTCCCCTGAAGGTTCATGTTTTCTCTTTGGGTTAAGCGTTGAGCTTGGAGGAGAAATAGATGGTGTATCTTACCTTCCTAGGCCTAAATCCACCTCTAGAAACCCTATAAAAAATTTTCAAGAGCCGTAACCCTTGAAACCCTCGAAAAATCTTTAGATCTAGCTTGAATTTTATCTGCACAAATTAAACATCAAGAGCCCAAACCCCCAATATATACAAAAAAATTAAAATAAATCCCTAAAACCCCAGCTGCACACAAGGGTTAGAAAATAAATTTATCTACAAAATTTATTTTATAATATACACAATGATTTATGTCTCTTATAAGAAAAATCTATTAATTAAATGCACAATAGATAATAATATATGAGTGAAATAATTTAAATGTGTGAGAAATTCCCAACATATTTTCACAATAAATCGTTAGATAAGGCTTGAAATTTAACAAAGTGGGCTCTTAATATTTCTTGTCTTGGGGGTTGGCTGGTCCAATCGAAGACTTCCCCTCATTCCCAAGACTGAATCCATAAAGTATCTACACACTTCAGATCAAGTTATTAGATAAATAGGGGCTAGATAAACACCATAACCCTCAAGATATAGAGATACTTTCTAGATCAATCAAGTTAGAATGCTTCTCTAAACCTGATAAAAATGCAAGATACCTATGCAAATAGTCAATCAAATTAACTGGATAAAGAAATAATAACTTATAAAATATTATTTAATAGAGCATTAAGAACATGATCCAAAAAACTACCATAAGAAGTGGAAGAGGAACACCACCATGAATAAACCCCAAAGTATTTTTATTATTTCTAGAAAAATTACAGCAACAGAGCTTGAATTAGAGTTTTTTTACAAGATTTTCTTGTAACTTGAGAAGCAAATGGCTTTTAATTTATAGATAAATCTCCCAAGTGGAAAATAATGGTTTAGTTGTCTTGATCCCCATTAAAATAATTTCGATTGTTTATAAATATTTGATCATCTTTTAATCTCCACCATCAAAAATCTTTATTTTTGAGTAATTTTTGAATTTCTCATTCAACCCATTTTTTACTAGCTCAAAAATAATTAGTTGGAGCTAATTTCCTAAAAAAACCGACTTTGACTTAGCCACCAATGCCAAATGGTCCAATTTTTCTTGAAATTTCTAACATTTCCTTGGTGAGGGACCTCCAAAAATTAATTTCTTTAAGAACCACCAATTTTTCCATTTGGAGAATTTAATTTCTCTAGGACTTTAATTTTGACTCTGATTAATTAAGTTTTTGGCTTAGGATTTTAATTTATTTTTGCGAGAAAATTCAATTAATTGACACTTGAAGGGATTAAATATATTTTTCACCCTCTAATATTTTATCCATGGTGTCTAAGAATGAGGGACCATACAATATTTTTTACATAAGATAATTACATTTCAACCCTTAAAGGGGGAACACCCATTCGTTCTAGACTCTCAATTTATTACTCAATTTTGCGACTCAATATGCTCTAGTAGGCCAAGTGATTTGTAATAAAATAATTTAGCCAATTAACTTGAATTATTTTCAAATAACTTTTACAAAAAACTTGGCTAAAACACTAGCACTCACCTAAGACTCCGATGATAAATTCCACCCTAGATTTGGGGTGAGGTTGGAGGTAAAAACTCTATCGATCATTCAGTGAGATGAAAAACCTCTTAGGATGAAATTCATCGCCAAAATAATAGGCTTACCTAGGTTGTTACATACATATATGGTCTTACTAGCATCATTTACATTAAAGTTTTTCATAATGGGTTTACAACTTTGACAAATCAACGACTGATAATGATGAATCCAAGATATTTGACTACTTGAACATGATAGAATTCTCTTCACAAAAAATGTGTACTGCTATATGGTAGCTGACATGGAGTTGTCACAAGTGTCAAGCGTGTAAGATATTCACTAGGAAGCATAAGTTAGCTTCTTTTCCTCGACAACCTATGGTCATGAAATATCCCTTTCAACAATGGGGGCTTGATTTTATAGGGAAGTTAAATGGAAACTAAAGTAATAGCTACTCATGGATTATAAATACCACCGATTATTTTACTAAGTGGGTAGAGGCCATCACTAAAAAACACGCGACTGACAAAGTAGTAATGGATTTTATTGAAGAAAAAATTATCATTCATTTTGGTGTCCTAGCTAAGATCACAACTGACAATGCCAAAGATTTCAATGCCTTTGAATTTTAGTTTTTTTGCTTTAAATATGGTATTTTCTTATCCCACTCATCTAACTAGTATCCTTAGGGTAATGGTCTAGCTAAATCTAGCAATAAAAATTTGATCACCATCATCAAGAAGATAATAGAGGATAATAAAAGGGCTTGGGATAACAAGATTAAGTATGCATTGTGGGATGATAGGATCACGATGAAGAGTTCAACTGGTAGAAGTCCCTTTGATTTAGTTTATGGCTTAGATGTCACCCTTCCTGTTCACTTAAGGCTCCCAACTTACCAACTTCTAAAAAGATTTACATCTAAGAAAGAAGCTATGAAAAATAGAATTAACCAAATTGTAGAATTAGATGAAACTAGAAGGGAAGCCTTTGAACATAGATGCAAAAATATATTGATGTTTAAAATAAGTTTTGAAAAATCATCTAGAAATAAGATTTTTTCTATCGGTGATATGGTTTAATTGTGGGACCACACAAATGAAAAGTTGGGAAATCATGGTAAACTTTATAGTTTATGGCTTGGACCATATATCATCAGAGAAAAAGATGGACATAATTGCTACCATTTGAGCACCTTGGACGATGGACCAGTCGAGATAACCTTCAATGACCAAATGCTCAAAATGTTCTACAAAGGAAATATCCGATGCCATGGGGCATATCTGTATTGTCTTTCTAACTTTATTCTTTGCCATTTTTTTGTTGTTGTTAAGTAGTTTCATTTCTTGAATAAATTTCCATTTTATGCTATTAGAGTGTTTTTTAGCATTTGATTTTATATGATGATATTTTGGACGGACACTATTGATATATGCCTTTTGTTTGTGGATGCAGATTCCAGGTCCTTGCATGCTATCACTTCCTATCTAGTACACATCCCCATGTGGAGCAAAATGTTGACCATTGAAGATAACTTGAAAGACTCCATTCCCAAGGATATTTCAGAGGCTTCATGTACCATCAATTTTCATATATCATCAAGGTTATTTATCTCTAGCTTCTTCATCTCATGTTCTTCTACATCGTACTCAGATTTTACAAGTCCTACAACGATGTTGTAAAGTGATGTTAGTGTGATGAGTTGAGTCATATAATAGACCTAGGTAAATTGGGAAATTTTCATCAAGTGAGTTTACTCTAGGAGATTTTTCTTATTTGGTTAATTATTAGGTACTTTATATTACTTAATAATTAATTGAGTTTTTTCTTCCAAGAATAACCCCAAAGCTGAAGTGCGGCTTGATGGAAACGTCTTGGGTGAGTCCTAGTTTCTATAGCCATTGTATATTAACATACTATATCACTCATAAAGTTTCTAGGAATTTGATTAGGTCTAGGGGTCATTTGTTATTTTTTAAAATTTTCCACTAGACGGAAATTTTAATAAATTATGATTGTAAAATGTAATAAACGATGCCTAGGGAATTTGTATGGGGAATGTGTGCTCAAAATTAAACATCTCACCCTCAAATTTCTACTAAGACACACTTCTAGGGGTACAAAATAAGTTCTAGACCCTTAAAATCTACTTTTCCTAAGTTTAGTGGAAAATGTGGAAATAAATTGAGCCCACAATAAATTGGAGAAAATAAGTATCCACACATGCTAAATGACATGGAAATGAGGTAGAAAATCATTAAGGAGTTAAATTAAAGTGAGAAAGTGATGTGTAATCCACCATGGACCAGGAATAAAGGAGAAACAGGTGACAAAAATGGAAACCGAATTTCTTGGAGAGGGACCACGAGTTCCCAAAGACAAATCCTAAGAATTGTGGAGGATAACTCAAGTTCCAATTTGAGTTGAATATTTGATGGAAATTTGATTGAGTTTACTTGAGATGAAGTGGATAGTGGTATCCTACCACTCTACTTCACACGTCCACATGTCCCTCTCTCATCCTAACGAGTTCTCCTCAAGGATTGCGTGGAGCTCTATTGAAGGAATTCGAATTGCATGGATGGGAATTGGGATTTTCACTCATTTTCCTTGGGATTCTCACCAATTTTCCTTGGGATTGGTTGTCACACTCATATATGAGCTTTGGGTATGACGTTGTATGATTGATATGAGATATTGGGCTTAAGGATACTCTATTGAATTGTATACTTGTTGTAAATTAATAAAAAAGGCTTTGGGGTTACATTTGAGGTGTTATTCTCCTTATGTATGTAATATATTGGTGTTCCTGCTCTCATATTTCTACTCGTTTAATTATTTAATTATTTCCATTATGATTTTCAAGTTGTGTTGATGTATAGTTATCTTACATTAGCATAAGGTTTATTTACTTGCTCTAGATAGAGAATGATTTAGTTGATGTCCAATATATCTTTAAACTTTTCTCATCATTGCATGTGATTAAGCCCATATGTATCTAATTTGTCTATGTCAAGTTGTGAAAGAAATCTTTCTTTGGATCAAGATTCAAGCATGAGGGGAAGTTCTTAGAGGAATCAACCCATTCTTGAAATACTCAAAGGAGAATCCACATTTGGTAATTTTGATTTATTTTGTAGGGAATTGTGGCCTTGGCTCATATTTCAAACATATTTCTTTCAAAATATTTACTTCTTCAAATCATTGTGCTTCATAGATACAATTTTTCTATTTTAGAGCTAAATTATGGCTAAGAAAAGAGGAGAGTTTGCTCGTACTATTTAGCTTCACTTTTGTATATTATATTGTATAATTATATATATATATATATAATTTTGCAATTTTTTTGATTAACTTCATAGCTAATATTTGGTTTGTATTGCATCCCTCTAACTTGTTTTTGTGGAAAATTTCAGCAATCATTGCGTAAAACATTTAACAAGTTGTTTGAAGGACCTTGGGCTCTCATTTCAAGGCTAGCATTTAAGGAGATTGTGAGCATTCAAGACTCTATTTTGGCAAGGCCGAGTTATCTTTGAAGGAAACACTACTCTCTCCAGGCCACATGCTTAAAGAGGCATAATCCCTCTATATTTGTGAAAATATTCTCTTCTCTTTAAATAAGATTTTTATATGTAAAGAAAGCCCTCAAATTTCCAGATTTCATGGTCTCTTTTTGGCCTCATTTGTATCAAATAATTTATCAAATAAAGTCTATGGTATAAAGCTTTCATTGTTAAGATTTTTCTTGATACTATTTGAGGCCTTTAAGGGCTCTCATCTCTTGTAACTAAACTAATAAAAGAATGATTTTATTTTGTGGGAGCTTGAGAAATTTTCCCATGGTATCCCTTCACTCCATTTAGAGAGAGAAGCTTTGTGTGTGGATTGACTAATTTCTTGGTTAGTTGATCTAATATTCTTCACTAGTCTCACTTGCTAATTTCATTTAATGCATGATTAATATAACAATCATAGCCTTATTTTCTTTTGCATATACTCAAGATTAGTTTATAGTTTACCACTTCCATTTTATTCAAATATTTGTGCATTCTATTTACAACACAAGTTTTATTTGAGCAATCAAGTATTTATTTTTGGAAAATTTAAACTATATTACTTTGTTTTACAAGTTCCTTTGGAAATATTGCTTTAATAATTTTATCAATCCAAGTTCATTTGACATTGTGGTTATTTATGATCATTCTTGAATTATTTTCTTGTGCTATTCCACTTGGAGAAAATTTACTTTATTGCAAGAAACATATTTTTGAACTTGTGGTTTTACATTAAGCTAATTTGTTTCACATTCCATTTCCATTGAAATCTATTGCTTACATTACTTGAATATTTTTACCCATTACACTTTCTTTGGAAAAAAAAGCATTCTCACATGTGTATCATTTAGGTATTATTAGTATTAATTTTCATCTTTAATTAACTTATCTCCAAGCATAAACATGGTTGAAAGACTTTTAGGACCCTCTCTCTTGCGAAACTTGAGGAACATATACCCTCTTTTCGGTTAACATGGTGACCTTGCAGTCGTCAGGGCCATAGTCTCTACAATAGTGGAGGCATCAGGTGGTTGGATATTTTAGGGAAGGTATCGTTAATACAACCTCCACTGTATTTTCCTATGTATCCCTCAACAACTCACACTAGAGACTTGTTTCAAAATATTTGAGATAAATGTAACATCTAGATAGGCATTTAACTTAAACTTTATCAAGATAATTGCATTCCACATTAGATAGATTGCATATCATTCCAATTTACTCATCTTAGAACACTTTAAGTTTGCAAATTTATTTGTTTCATGTATTTTTCATGATGGATGGCCTCACTCTTTCTTGATGTAATTATCTCTTGTTATTGAGTATTTCCTTTAGCAAGTGCAACATCTATTTACATTTTTTCAAGTAGTATTTTTGGATCTATTGGATCTCATTTGCAGGCATTGTCTATCTTTCAAATAGCACTCTCCTTATTTCGTAAGTAGTGTGGATCTTTATATTTCCAAACTTTACTTTACTTGCTAAGTTTCTATCTCATGTACTTGATGTTTAGATCATGATTGTTGAATTATATTATCTTGTTACTTGAGCATTTCTTCCAAGTAAAATATTCTATTTATATCTTGCAAGTGACATCTAATTATTGATCTAACATTGTTCTCTTTTGCAATATTTCTTGTCATCATATTTCGATTTGAGAAAATAATTGTTAGTACTTTAAGAAAATCATTTTGTATAAGCATTGGTCTATGTTATTTATCTTTTGCATGAATTATTGGATAATTATCATGCATATTTACTTGTTTTTTCATATCTTGGAATCACATTACCTTTGATAAGCTTTCCTTTAAACTTAATCTCATAGAAACTCACATTTCCTTTAATCAACCTTATTTAAGGACCATCCCCCTTAGCTTTAACTAGGAGAGAGCTTTAACAGAGAGTGTTGGGAATACGTGACAACTCCATCTCTTAGTTTTCCACCAAGTCACACATTGTGGGGTTGAGAATATTTACCACATTAAATAGGCGTGCAAGCGAGGAGAGAGCATATGGTAAACCATTTTCAAGATCCACCTCCACCAACACCACAAAATCTGCTTATCGAAGGCGACTAGGGACATATCCTAAAAAAATATAAACTTCTTGATACTATTTGGCACCTTCATGACAATTTCCCTCGTTGAAAGCTCCAAATGAAACAATATTAGCTTAACCCATAGATAATGTGACTTAAATTTTGTAATGAGAGGGTTAAACCCTATCTTCCATCGCTACAACTATAAAAACCCTCAACCTATAACCCAAGCACATTGTAGAATAGTGAACAAGTTGCCTTTGTCAAAAATATGAAGGTGAATATAATTGTTCATCAGAAGACTAAAAGATGGAAAATAACTTGACAATGACTTCCAATGGATGGAGGCCCATGTTAAAATTTGAGTCTTTGAAAGAGAAATGTAATGAAATTTCCCTATCAGAGTGTACACAGAGAGAGTCAAAACTCAACTAATTTTGATTTCACTACCAAGAGAAAGCAAGGGCTTCTCAGAACCTAGAGACAAAGCCTTTTGGGAATGAGAAGAGTGGGACAGAAGACCACATTGTTAGAAAATGGAGCAAGAGGATATCCTCAAACCAGGTCAACCACGAACCCTGCTGTCATCTCAATACCAAATTTTGGTCTTCCCAAAACAACATCCAGAGAAAATGTTGACATGTTGGGAGGAAAATACAAACCATTTGGATACTTCCTAGAGTTAGAATATCCATAAATCGGCAGGAAATCACTAGAAATGCAAGGGGAAGGAGGGAACCATAACTCCATAAAAACCCAACCACATTGATCCTTGGTCACATACTAACATATAATAAAACTTCAGGTCAATGATATCTTATTCCTATGTAAACCCATGGTGATGAGAGAAAGTGTGAATTCTAGGGAGAGTGGGAAAAATTTCTCTCGGGGCACTCTAGAATGACCACCATAGTTGTAGAGTCCCATTCCCCTCATTACAAACTCAACCCTATTTTTATCATTTTAACTATTTCATTCATTTATGAAAAAAAATAAACTATTAAAGAATTTGAGATCTAAAGGAAAATTAACCTAGATATTATAGATTTTAGTTATTTATCAAAAATGTTGTGATGAACTATTCTAGTGAAATATCCATAACAATTTAAAAATTATTCTTATAACCCACCAAATCTTCCAAAAGGGTAAAAAATCTTGTCTATATCGGATCATTGCAATATTCTTTGTAGAGGTCTCAAGAACCATAGGGAAAACCTTGAGCGCATTCATCACCACTTCCATAGCTTTCATTCCCATTGTTAGAAACTCCTCTTGTTATGAAAACTTTCATCCTATTTCCCTATGCAACTATATTTACAAAATGATCTCAAATATTTTATCAAGAAGGGAGAGAGATAACTTTGTTACAAAGTATTTTGTCACACCTCCTACACTTCCCCGTGACATACCCTAAAGTTCTTGAAACATGACCATCATGAGTGTACTTATTCAGATATGCATCTCATATCCTCCCTAGAACATTGATTGGAAAATTCCTTGAGCTTTCCCCTGAAGAAATAGCTCTAAAACCCTAATTTTGAGACTCATTGTCTTATGAGGTTAAAAACCACAATGGTCGCTTGTTGCATCATGCTTGACCTGCAATGGCATCACTTTGTTCCCTTATATTCCTGCGATGATTCTGAAAAAGACAATTTTCCCAAAGAGGATGAGAAGCTTCATGATCTAGAAGCTTCGAGAGCGACGAGCTGTAGGTTGTTTGGCATAGATAAGGTCGAATTCTCCCAACTTGTCCTCTTGGTCTTATCCCTATGACCTACCTCCTTGAGATGAGGACCTACTCATATCTTTGAAGAGATCCTAACTCCCTTTCCTTGCCTATATATTCATCTTCTCCCATTCCCAAATGGTTAGAGGTTGGTTGGTCTATGTCTATTTTCACCCTTATGCTAAGATTGTGCCTATATGATATTCATTTGGATTGGAGAAGGAGTTCTTGGAGAGCTTAGCTTGGACGTGGTTATTCATTCAAGGAAAGCCTATGAAAATCAAGGCTTGGTTGTATGCTTCCCTTTATTTTCTATTAATATACAACTGTTGGTTTATTTTCCCTAAATGTGTATGCTCATGTATCATTTAGCTTAACATTCCTTGATCAGTTGAGTAAGTTTCTTTTGAATATGATATTTGTATTTGCATTCCTTGTTGTGTCTTTATCTCTTGTGCAGGTGCATAAACATTAAGAGCAGCAGGAACGAGCCCATGGTGCAAGTGATTCAAGGTCTTCAATAAAGTAGATTGAAATAGCATTAGAACGAGGTAGGCCATCTTCTTCATTTCTATTTTCAATTGTAACTTAGGATTAAGTCATTATGATGGGGGAATGCAAACTTATCTCAAGAACAATTTATCTTTGTTTCAAGATTATGTAAAGATGAAACCAAATCCAAGCATAGTTTGTTTCTGGTTCAAGCTTGTGTAAAAATGAAACCATATCCAAGCATAGTTTGTTTCTGTTTCAAGCTTGTGTAAAAATGAAACTATTCCCACTTTACATCTCGTGATTGTTGTTTTTATCAGCCAATTTTTGCTAGATGAGTGTTGGTTCTTTCATTCCATTGTCACCATCTATTTGGACAATCATATGCTTTCACTTGGTTGTTTTACCCTTTCCCAAGGAACATCTGTGATGAGTGGTCTTGTTAGCCGACCTATTAGCCCTTACATGTTTTCAGTAGTTCCATCATCACCGAAACTAGTTGATATCCTTTATATCACTTGTTCCTCGAGGAGGAGTCATCTTTTAGCTCTTTTCCGACTCTCAAAAAATGAAAATATCATCAAATACTTGTCTTTTAAAATTCGTTAAATTAAAATGAATTAACGTCTACTCAGTACAAGTTTAACCCTTTTTCAGATTGAGATAGACTATTGTAGGAAAAAGGAACACCTTGGTCGACATGGTCAAGAGGTTCTCGTGGATATTGTTTTCTACCTTTTAGAGTTTGAGAGACAAATTACGAAAAGGGACCTGATGGAATTTTCCTTTTTATCTCTTTTTCAAACTCTCTAAATATGAAAAATACAACGAGTTACTCTTCTGTCAGACTTGTTACAAAATTAAATAACGAAATAATTGTCACCATGACGAGCCTGAGTTTCTCCTTCCTAGGACTCATAAAAATTACTAGGATGGATTCATCTGAAGGGTGAATTTATATGACAAGCATATGGTATCCTCTTCAAGATTGCATAAAAATAAAGAGGTACTCGCTAGAAATAGCGGGTAAAAGTGAAGATGAAACATCCTTTGTATTAGTATCATTTCGCTCTTGAACATGACACTCATTTGTTTCTTGTGTCAGGTTTGCGATATCCTCACTTAGTCACTTGTCCTTTTGGGTTTGGGTTATCCATTTTACCTCTCATATGACTATTCCACTTCGTCATTATGACCCTTGGTCCTATGTTGAGTCTAATGTTGCCACACTTTGGAGTCTTGTCACCAATATATTCAAGAGAAGTCCTATCTGTAGTTTACTACCTATAAATTGTCTGATCTTTTGCTACAATATTGATCATACTCATTTCATTCCACTTTATTCCTTATTTCGTGTCAATGATGAGAGATTCATTATGACCCTCCTTCGACGGGTCACTTCTTGTTGAATTCAACTCATTATCTAGGAAGATGGCTTAGAAACCCTCTTTCAGTACCTTAGAGCTTGCATGCCTTAATGGCAAGTTCTTCACATCCGACAACAAGTTTTTGTCATTGGCCTTCGATCGGATGATTCCACAAGTGTTCGACTTCAGCTTATTTATCACATTCATAGATTGTATTGTCATATCTTGAGAGCCATTGTCATTATGGGTGGTTCCTCTCGTGCCTATTAATGGTCCACATCAATGGCCGGTAATTAGGTGGTTTTCTAGCATGTTAGACTTCGACACATTTATTCACATGTTAGGATTCGTACATGGGTTGTGATGGAGTGCAAGACCCTAAGTCCTGTCTGATATGAATAAGGATACGTGGAGTTATATGTTAGTCATGATTGTGCACATGTTTCTTTTATATGGTTGACTGTGACCACATTGTGGGACTTTATGTTTATGATGATGATCCTTCTATATCAGATGGCTACGTCCATACCTTGGATCTTAGATTTACAAATAATCCTTATTATTTGGATGGCTACGCCCATGCTGTAGATTCATGTCTTTCTCTCAGATATGTATATGTATATGAATACTTGATTTGTAGGTCTCCTGACAGTGTGTGTCCTCGTCCTTGCAAAAGCTTGTAAAGAATCTCAACCATCACCTCCTATTCTGCCTTCATGCTTTAGGGGGAATCTGTACATAGTATTTTGTCACACTTGTTGCACTTCCCCATGACATAACTTGAAGTGCCCGAAACATGGCCATCATGCAGTGTACTTATTCAGATATGCAGCTCATATCCTCCCTAGAACATTGATTGGAAAATTCCTTGAGCTTTGCCTTGAAGAAATAGCTCTAAAACCCTAATTTTGAGACTCATTACTCTTATGAGGTTAAAAACCACGATGGTCTCTTATTGCATCACTCTTGATCCATGATGGCATCGCTCTCCTCCATTATATAATTGTGATGATCCCCAAAAAGGCAATTTTCCCAAAGAGGATGAGAAGCTTCGTGATCTAGAAGCTTCGAGAGCGACAAGATGGAGGTTGTTTGGCATAGCTGAGGTTGAATTCTCCCAACTTGGCCTCTTGGTATTATCCCTATGACCTACCTCCTTGAGGACCTACTCCTATCTTTGAAGAGATCCTAACTCCCTTTCCTTGCATATATATTCATCTTCTCCCATTCCCAAATGGTTAGAGGTTGGTTAGCCTATGTCTATTTGCACCCTTATGCTAAGGTTGTGCCTAGAGGCTATTCATTTGACTTGGAGAAGGATTTCTTGGCTTGGAATTAGATTACCACTCAAGGAGAGCCTATCAACATCAAGGCTTTGGTTGTAAGCTTCCCTTTATTTCCTAATAATACACAATTGCTAGTTCATCTTCCCAAAGGGTATATGTTCATGTATCATTTAACTTAACATTCCTTGATTAGTTAAGTAGGTTGCTATTGGATTTTCTACTTGTTTTGGCATGCCTTGTTCTATCTTGATCAGTTATGCAGGTGCATAAACACCGAGAGAAGTAGGAACAAGTTTGTGATACAAGCTGTCCATGGTCCTCAACAAAGGAGACCGAAATATCATCAGAAGGAGGTAGGTCATCTCCTTCGTTATTCTTTTCAAGTGTAACCTAGGAAGATGTCTAGTTGATTGTCACTTCAGTTTCTAGACCCACTCATTGGGGTAAAGGGGTCGTCTCTATCCACAGAGAGGATTAACCTTGACAACACTAGGAATTCTCGGATCAAATATTTCAATATCTTGTTCACGTTTATGAAAATCCACATGAATTAGAATTTTTCAAACATCTCTCAACATACCTCAGTGTTAGAGCTTCTAAATTTGAGATGGATAAGGTTTCTATCCCAAGTGACCTTCCATCCGCTGCCCATCAAACAACTCTAGCTCCGTGGGTTGGGGTGGGAGAATTCGAGAATCCACTTGTTGATCTATCACCATATCTTGCTACCGCACCTCCTCAAGCTTTTTTCACACATATGGATTGTAACTCCAATGGTTGTCATGTGGTCTTATCCCCTCATCCTCCATCCTTTGGTCACTTTGATCCTCTAGATTTTGGTGCATTATGTTCACTCGTCTCAGTTCTCACATGTGATGTTCACGAGGATCAAGTTCTCGATGGAGTTGGTGTTGAATAACCAACCTATGATATCATATTTGATGAGTATGTGTTGGATTCTGATATGTGGTAAATGATGACCTCCTTCTATCTGCACCTCATCTATTTTATCTTGACATCTTCCACAATTCTGTCAGTTCTATTCCATCTAGTGAAAATTTATTTCTAGATTTTTCCACTTCCGATCATTCCTAAAACATGTGGGATGCACATTTTTCATTTGATTACAAAGAGGAAAAATATATCTTCCTTGATCCACCCAATCTCTCATCTTACTTTTCCTGAAACATGGAGGGTGAAATTTCTCTTTCTCCATTATCCTCGGTTTATGATTTGTCAGGTCATGAGGATGCCGCTTTCTATCATCTTGAATTTTCTGATTGTGGTTGTCGTGATCTTTTCATTCATTCATCCAATCATGATGTTGATCTGCCTAATGTTGATATTTCTTAGCCACCAGCTTTTGATGATCCATGTTTTGATGAATTGGGAACTTCTCAAGCTGTCGAGGCACTTCAGCCTGAGCTGATGGTTATGTCAGCTTCTCATAGCCTTGAGGTTAGTTCCACTTCTGATTAGAAATCTGTTTAATATTTCTAGGCTTCCCATGACTTTGTTGTTTACACTGAAAATCAATCTATTTCAAAGTTTTTGCATCCTCCGTCAGAATCACATGATCCTATTGCTCATGCATGGAGGAGTTGTACGTAGCAATCACTAGGGAAAAACAAAAGTTTTCTTCTTTCTTTATGTTTGCTCATTTTTCAATTTCGAGGGTGTGTACATGGTTTTCTTCCACTCGCAATGTGTTAAGACACTATGATACATCCGCAGAGTGCCTTTCATGTGATTTTCATTTTTGCTTTTCTGTGGATGTATTCAAGCTTCAGACGTATTAGTTTAATTTTATTTTTTATTTTTCTTGTCTGTTGGTTTACTTGCATATCTTTCTTGTCGACCATGCTCTCGCTTACATGGGCCAACCAATGCACCAATGGCCGCATTGAAGTATAACTTCTTATGAGTTGGCCTATGTTTTGCTTAGGTTAGGAGTAGGAGTAGTGATTTATTTTCCTATTTGTTTCTTGATTTTCTTACTTTGTCTTGCTTTGTTTTACTTCTTTCCTTTTTTTGGTTTGATCTTGCGCTTGTAGGTTAGTTTCCACATGAAACCTCGTTTGACTACATTGACAAGCAAGGTGAAATACAAGGGTAACTTGTATAACTATCAACACTTGGTTATCTGTCTATTCCCTCTCTTTATTTGAATCTTGAATTTATTCTAGTCGAATATACACTGAGGGAAAATACATTTCTTTTAGAGAGTCATGGTGAAATCATGATGCTTTCACTCTTAACTAGTACCACCTACTCTAATCAATTTTATATTTTTAGTTAACCCTTGTCAACTCAGTCAAGTAGAGTAAGGAGAGGAGGAAAACATTAAAAACTATGTCATAGGTATATAAATATCCTTCTCTGAAGGGACAACCTCTTATGCTCTCAATAAGTAGGGATCCATCTTCCACCTCATGAAATAAATAAGTTCCTTTGCACAGTTCTTTAAAAAATGAAATAAAAGGAGAAAGATGAGAAAGTCTTTTGACATAGAGAGGGGAAGGAAGTAACTCCACAGGGGTATTGTCCAGGCTCGCTGGTAGCAGAGCGATGCTTATGTTCCTGAACCGACTTTGCTAAGGTACCATCCAGGCTTATTGGCAGCGGAGCAACATCAGAGATGAAACTAAAACTTTGATAGTATATTTTACTTGTGCACCTATATACCCCTCATCCCCAATCAAAGCAACTCAGTTTGACTTGGTTTGGTATGTGTTCCACTGATAAATAGAATGGTAGGGACATCTTTAACTCAAGGTAAGTGAAGAAGATATGATGATCGAAGGATTGAACAATAATTTTGGATGAGATTTAGATGCGCTTTTCACAAGAAAAGTATATAAAGGGAGTTGGATTTCTACCATTGTGTCGCCAATGTTGTAGCGGTTACAACCACCCTCTAGAATTTTTCCTATGCTTCAATTTTGGAGCCTCCGTTCTAAAACAAAATAGCTCATCTTGTATTGATCCAAGTACTTGTGCTTCAACTAATATTTATTCTTTTCATCTTGGCTTGTGTTTACTTAGTTCATTTTCTAACCCACAAGATGATCTCTTGACTTGGTTCCTTTATAGTTCTGGGCTTGCTTGATAGAACTGCACAATTCTTGAAGGAAATTGACCTTGCTCTCGGGAATTACACAATCCTAACTTCTAGTGAGCCTTAATATCAGGAAATGTGTAGTAATAAATGAAAGATAACCTTGATATGGGAAATTGCACAGACATGAGAGGCATCCCAGAGCAAATGATCCTAGAGGTTTCATAGAACCCACTTTGCTCAGAAAATGTTCAGTGCATGAACCAGATAGTTCTCTAGTCCTTTCCAGATATGTACAATATTTCGTGCCAATGCATGGAAATTTTTACGGAAAAAGAAAAATGGCAAAAAAGAAAAAGGCATGATGTTGTAGCGGCTGCAACACCCTCCAAAATTTTGGCCAACACTTAAATTTTTGAGCCTACTATGGATCCTGTGATTAGTCGTTCCATAGTCACTCATTGGTCAGCTGATGATTTCAAGCTCCCTTCTTGGATTTCAAGGGTCGTTTACACTTTTATCTTTATATAGAAAGTGTCATCCTCGGACATGGGAATTATCACATATCATGCAAAGGGGAGTTTTGATTTGCTTCAAGGGGAAATATTTGTGAAAATGAGTTGTTCTCATCATATATACATGTTCCACACCCATTTCCAAAGTTTCATGCACCATTACAAAAGTGTCGTCATTATCCTCACAAATTCTATCGATGGGGCCGCACTTGTCATAAGTTTCCACAAAGGTTGTTGCATGAAGTGAAGTATGCTTTCATATGTTCAGGACTATCTATGTTGTATCACCAACTATCCAAGTGTGTGGTCAAAATCAAGTTCTATCACTCTTCAAATTGGTTCCATTGATCCCGCACCTAGCAAAATTCTAGAGGATTCCTAGCAACCTAGCCTCATCTAGTCTTCCTAAGCTACACACTTCACATCTTCAACCTTCAATATTTTCCCTTTCTTAGTAGAACTATGCAATGCATAGAAAGCCTAACCTCCCTTGGCCTCCAATACTTCCTATACCTTCCTTTAATCAGCTGGATCTCATTGCCTCCAGAAACTACACAGTTCTGTCCCTCAAGCCTCTCAGCTACTGAATCGTCCTTCCCTCCTAAAACTGCACAATTTTTCCTCCCAGGGCCCATCCCACAACATCTACTACCTGTTGGAGCTACACAATTCTGTCCCTAAGTGGGCACTACACAATTTGTTCCTTGAGTGAGGAGTGTGAACAAATTTCCCTCTATTTGGCCTGAGCTGCTCTATTCGGTGTCAATTATCAAGCCTAACCCTTGGCTGGTTGAAATTCACATTTGTATAGTCACTGGGACTTCCCCCCGGACTATCACTTGGTCCTGACCCATTTCATGAATCCAAGGGCTCCATCTTAGGCTAGGGGTTTTTAGAATTATTTCATCTCATCATGAGTGAGTTGCAGATGCAGGTACTTTCTTACACTATGGCAAGATGATGAATAAGGAGACGAAGAAGGATGACATGCTAGATACACTTAAGGAGCAGAGGATAAAAGATAATCATTAGATAAGAAGGTCAAGGAACCCTGAGGTATGATAGAATATCAGAGATCAGGACCGCATGAAAAACTCCATCTGATCCACAACCCTTTAGAGAGTAGGTACAAGAAAAAAGCACATCTTTCATGTAGTTGAAATGCATCTCTTAGTGTAGCATGAAGGACAATTTATCATTGTCATAACATTATGTATTCAATGACATGTATGTTCACAACACCAAATTTAGTTCCATGTGTTTTCACTAAGTGTTTCACTCCCTTTCGCAAGATAGGCAAGATGCCATCTTTTTGCATGCTGGCTGTTGCACTTTATGCATAAGTTCATCATGGTTGTTTCAAGGGATCATCTTTTTGTTTATGATTTTTCCTAATCATATGAATACATTTTACACTCATTCACAAAATTTTGAGCATTTCCACACAAGTGTTATAACAGTTGTCATACATTCTATCTTGGGTGTCGCACTTGCAATAGTTGGTCATGAAGTGGTCACACATAAGAGAAAATGTTGTTCATGTGTCATGGGTGATCAATGTTGTTGAGTCATCAAGTATGCTAAGTCTTAGGAAACAATCAAAGCTTCATCACTTCACTTGTCAGTCTCATTGGTCCAACACTTATCATTTTCTGAAGAATCTCCCTAACCCCTCAACTTTGCTTCACCTAGCCTTCCTAGATTGCGCATTGCATAGTTCCATTTAGCAAGCTATGAGCTTGACCCCTGGATCTACGCAATGCGCAATTCCTGTCCCATAGGACTAGTGAATTGTGCAATTCCTAAGCACAAGACCAACCTTCCCTTCCAAAATTGTGCAATATAATCAGTCAGCCTTCCCTTCCAAAACTACGTAGAATTTTCTTTTAGTAGTCCTCCCCTCATCCTGACCCACTATCTCTTAGAAATGAATAGAAGTCAACTAGTCTTCCTCTCTAGATCTATGTAAAAATCTTCAACAGTTGCCCTTCCTTAAGCCAGACTCACTGTCTCTCAAAACTCGTAGTTCTAGGCCTCAAGCCTTGGCCCTGGATATTGGAACTATGTAATGTGCAGTCATTGAACCTTTCTCCTTGACTTGCAACTCAATCTCGACTTAGTCTTTGAATATGAATGCACCATCTTAGGCTAGGAGGTTTTTGGGCCAATTTGATATCGTCATGAGTGAATCATAGATATAGGTACTTTGATATGGCAGGATGATGAGGAAGGAGATGAATTAGGAAGACATGCAAAAGAAACTCTCGCAATTGAGCAAGAAAGCTGATCTTCCAAGGAAACAAAAATGGGCACCAACTCACGGCCACCACTCAAGACTTGAGATCATTGAATATTCGTGTCACCAAGCCATGAGGAGGTGGAAGACAAAAGCATTCTCAAGAAGACATCACTCACAGCAGTAGCACTAGCTTGACACTGCCACAACATCCAAGTAGTTCATATCAACAGTGCCATGCCATGTCTGGTCATTAGATGTCATATGACACATCATCATTGTGGACCATGTATATTATACTCAAATGTAAAGTGGAAGTGCAAAGGACACACATGAATATGGAGAGTCATGTATGTTGAAAAGTCATAGGAAGTTGAACAATCATGAGGGTAGTCAAAGAGTCACAAGGGGGAAGCATCACCCCTTGGTTATATATACCCCCTCATTGTATGAGAAAAGGAATTTTCACCTTGACTCCTCTTGCAAGGCATTAGAGAGATCAACTAGTTCTTTGAGGAGCAAGGAGTGGCTCCGATGTCCCACTGTTGGGGCTAGTGATGTACATGTAAATATGTGTCTTGGAATTTTTTCTTAATAAAAGAATCCATTTAAGGCCAGTGCATTCTTCATGCATGAACTATGAATGTTTATAAGACTATTTTGTGGACATTTGTATTTCATGTTTTCTTTCACATGTACTAAGATAGTTTAATTATTTTGGTTATTTTAGTGCTTATGTTATTGAGAGTGTGCTACAATGGTTGTTATCACTACCTCATCATTGTGGACTATTCTACAAGATAATAGAAAGATCTTTCCTTTTTTATTGGTTATAACGTTGCATCTGATGTGGACTATTTTGCTAGATGTTGAACATATCTTTCCTTATTTTTTGGTGTTGGGATAGGGTCCCCAGGGTCTGTTTTTGGGGTTAGTTAACCCAAGTTTTGTATAAATTTTTGTAAAAGATGTAAAGTCTCCATGAAATCATGTGGATGTAGAGCACGTAGATAGATAGGAGTTAAAGGGGTCTTAGCCCCTTTCTTGGGTCAGTTTTAAGATTTTCTGATGGTCCGCAAACCATGGTATTGTATGAAGGAAAGTTATAAATATTTGAGTCATAGAGGGCCTTGAAGATAACTTAGAATGAATAATTGTGAACTTTGAATTGTTTTTGTTGTTTTGGGCAAGTGCTAAGGCAGGAAGGCTCTTCTTCCTATACTTATATGAGAAGGGGAATGCTCCTACATCTAAGTGCGTAGGAGGCCTTGGTAAGTCCACATATGAGTGTGCAGACCCATGCAGCTGAGTGCGTAGGGTAGAAGAGTCTGTAATCTGAATGTTGAAGATCAATAAAGGATGATTTTGAAGAATTACTGTGCATTTTTGTCTAATATTTTTATGTTATATTCTGTCGCTTAATGATATGGTTTTATGAAATAATGAATGAATGTTTTGTGAAATCACTGAACCTGTCTTATTTATGCAAGAGTTAAGTAGCTATCTAGTTTCGCGAAGATAAAGAGTTATTTATGTTGTGTTTTCTAATGAATTAATAGATCTGTGCAAAATCAGATCTAGGGTTATTTATTGATGCAAGAAAATAGATAAATCATTAGTTTAAGGTCCCTAAAGACCAATCATAAATCCTCGCAAAGGTCTAGAAGATATTTTCATAGAGTTACGGTAGTGAGCCCTAGAAGGATAATTATCTACATAAAGGAAGATATGAATTGTCAGAGACTAAGAACCCTTTATCACATGTCCCTGCATGTGGAAACCTAGTTCTAGCATCCCCTAATACTGCTTCAAGTGAGATTACAGCCTGCGCTATGCAGGTTATTGCCGAAAGGGCCAATAGTTAGGGTTTTGTTGGTTGGTGTGTACAACTCTGAACCTGGGTCACACCCCCTTAAGCCAACAAATGGTTCTGTTGTCGGGACTAAGATCTATCTAAGAGATGTGTGATAAATGGTTTCCTATGAAGAAAGAGCTTGATAAGTGGATTTATTAGAAATCACACGCGTTCACGACTTAGGAGAATACAAGCCCTAAATTATCCAAGGAGAAGTGGTTATAGAGATTTTTATACACAAAAGAGACCGACGCATTCTTCTGTTTCTTCCATGAAGAGATATATGAGTGGTTATTTAAGTTAGTTGATATTCAAGGGAGGTGGAGGCTCGAGGGCCCTATAGTGTGGACTTTTGAATTGGTGTGAAATTTGGAAGCATTAGAAAGCAATATTGCGCGGGCTGTGGATCATTGGGTTGATCGCACGATGGGAAATTTTGTGACTTATTTCACGATTGATAGGAACATAAACTATAACGAAGCTAAGTGAAGGATCTTCAAAGGACCTAGAGGTAAGTATTTGAAATCACTGAAGACTCAGATTAAAATGTTGTTATGTGAAAAGAGGGTTATGCAGATACCTTGATGTTTGGGGCTACATGAATTGAGAGATTCTTTAGAAGAAACAAAGGATCTAGCCCAAAATATAGTTCGCTCATTGAACCCCCTTCAAATGACAACGAAGGGATGGTACTGAATATGCGACGAAGTGCAGTTTAGTTAATAACTCATGGTATCCAAGGATATCTCATATATCCACTCCACATCCACCTCCAACTCTGTCTCATACACCTTCACCTATGCCTCCAGCTCCACCCCCACCATTCAACATGAAAAACATGATGAAGTTGCCTATTTTTAAAGGAACGGGGACCAAAGATCCAGAATAGTTTTGGTTTGTCATAGATGATATGTGGACAACACAACGTATCATGGGTGATAATATTAAGAAAACACAGTTGGTTACAACCTTGGAAGACCACGCATTAACGTGGTACATCAAGTACTGCACTAGTAACCCCAACACATCGTCGGAAAATACCCAGCTAGCTTTGAACAAGGAGTTTAGTAAGCCTAAGTCAGAGGCCAAATTTGTAATTGAAGTTAAGGAAATATTGCAGAAGGTGGATGAGACACCTTGGGACTTTGATCAGAGGTTGAAATGCCTGATTAGGCATGCTAATATGCAAATCTTAGATACCTAGCATTGTGATTGGTGTATAACATCACTCTTGCCACATTTAATAATACCTCTGTCACAGTAGAAAAAGAATGCAAGTAGAAGCCTTGGCGATCATGATGAGGCTGGATGCATCACATATTCAGGATACAAACCTTGGAGTGCAACAGATTTACTCCCTGCTAGAAAGTCTGCACTTGGAGTTGCAGAGCTTGAAGAAAGGAAGGAAAGCTTAGTTGGAGGTGCGTGCTGAGATCCGTTGTCTAAAATGTAAGAGCCATGGGCATGATAAGGATCATTTCCCAGTCTTTAAGAATTACATTATAGGGGGAGGGCCTGTGCCCTGAAGCCTGAGAATAATGCTGGGATGAGCGTAGGAGCTATGTTGTGGTACACTATTTTTCAGGTTATAGGACATCATGCTATCGATAACTTCCATATATTGCAGAAGATTGTACATACCCCTTAATAGTTATTTTTCAATTTCTGTAAGTTAGTAGGGAACGATGAAAGCCATTATAGAAGTTATGAGATGATGATGGATAGGACCCCTACCTACAGAATGTAGGTAGAGAACCAGCCTCAGGAACAAGGTGCAAGAGCAATGCATAGAGGATTCCAAGGCTGAGGATGAGGAAGAGGCAATGGACTAGGATGAGGGCGTGGGCAGGTGATCTGCTATAACTGTGGTGAAGCTAGGCACTTCGCACAAGATTGCACAAACCACACACATCCCTCATGTCAATATTTTCGACAGTTTGACCATATCATAGAGGAAGGTTTGGTTCTTATGGAAAAAATACAAGAAAAAAAGGCGCAACCCCAATAGCCTATGCAAAACCTTTATATGATGAGGGCTGAGCGCCATGAATAGGATCAGAACATAAATATCGTGCTGAGAAGTGGTATGAAGACTAGTGTAGATAAAGGTAAGTAGCCTGAGGAAGATGGATGGGTATGCAAGGTTGATAAAAAGGAAGCCACCTTTGATCTGAATCGCACTAAAGAAAATTTCTTTGAAGCAAAGAAGAACTTCACTGATGCCTCCACCTTAGGAAGTGAGAAGAAATTGTTGGAGACTAATGTGTCACAAGAAGTAGATCGTTAGTAGCTAGGATTTTCATTGCTAAAAGAAGATAAAACATTTGTTTATCATCTTAGACTGCATTTAAGAATTATACATACATCACGTGGTGAACTTGAAAGGAAAACTGCTAAGCAAGATCAACTTAAAATAAATCTAATTGAATCTAACAATGCTTTGGAACTTAACGCAACATCTAGAGGTCTAGGCTAGAGACGCATTCCGACGTCGTAAAGCCTGGTAACTGTTTCTTTCAGGGTTGTTTGGGTGATTCCTCCACTCTGAGACGATAAGTGCCAATACGGACTTGTGCTCCCATGTACCGTCGCGTATATATTGGGAGACCATTATAGGCTACATCCTTTATCCTTAGGAAGCCGAGTTTGTTTCCCTATCGATTGTAATGCACCAAACACAACATTCGAGAAGACTGACTGCCGTACCGTGAAAAGTATTCTGTAGTTTTACGATTGGTTTGGCAATCCTCTCTCCCTAGATCTCCAGAGAAGTCTATTTTGCTCCTTTTCAGACTCCTTAAAGGAAAAGGTCCTCTGAGCGCTTGTCACTTCAAGCTCAATAAAAATTGAAGGCGACTAGAGTCATCTTTTGTTTTTTCTGGACTCTTTAAAATTGAAAAAACAAGTTGTGTCCAAGCATCTAAAAATTTATTTTAAATCAGAATAACGCCACAAATTCCCTCGTTGATCTTCAGGTTGAGAAAATGGAATCTACCAACCAAGGATTTCCTCGTGAAGGAAATCCTAGTCCCTTCCTATCTTGGGGAGATGTTGGTCCACCTCATATGGCCACTTTGTCACTTCCAGGATTGACAATTGGTTTGCTAGTCTAGCTCTTCGCTACCTCTGTCGTTTAGAATCCCACAATTCTTGAATAGTCTAACCAGCAACTAGACGACACTAGAGTTGCCTCCCAACCTTCTAGTTCATCTGATTATCCTCCTCCTCCTTCCTCTTTGCTTGACAAAGCCGATAAAGCTAAAATTCAAGTAACTAAGAAGAAGAAGATGCAGAAAGAGAAAAAGGAACCAAAATCGAAAGGGAGCGACCAAGTATCGTCTAGCAAAAATCCACACACCGCACAGTCAAAACCTAAATCTCCTTGCATCATTTGCAATGGAGACCACTATCACCGAGATTGTCCCTGCATCCTCGGACAAGGGACGGTCTCCTCGTTTGCACCACCGGTAGCATCAACCTCTGGTGTCATGTTGAATGCTCACCGTCAACCAGTGAAAGTGAAGCACATGGACAAAGAAGGAATCCTAAACTTCCTTGTAAGTTGTGTGAAGGCGATCATGCTGTCCACCGCTGTCCCTTCCTTGAAGAGGCTAAAAGAGTTTTAGATAATCGTCCGGTTTCACCATTACGACTTCCTCCTGGATATCAAAAACTCTTTCCGAGCCCTCCATCAGTTGAAAATCCGGCTGGCCCATCCTTGTGATCAGCTGAAGCACCTATCGTTGAAAATGAACCTTTAGAATCCATACCAGATGAAAGTCAAAGGGTCGATACGACAATTGACCTAGTATTGCCTTCAGAGTGTTCATCTTCGAACGATGCTGTCACTGAAGAGAAAGAGAACGACACCGTTCAAATTCTTTTCATCAACACCGACTCAGATGAGCTTGGGGGTAGTCCTCCCATTCCTTTACTGTAGGAAGGAATTTCATCAAAGTCCTACCCGACCGTCTATTCGGTCCCACCACCAAGCAACCTAGTGGTTTCCTTCGACTGGAATCTACTAGGCAGACCCTGTTTACCAACCAGTGTACCATTCAGAATTATTGTACAAGCTTACAGAATTGTCATGGTTGGTACCATCATTGATGAAGGGGCTTCTGTGAGTATCCTTTCCTCAACTGCTTGGAAAGTGCCTGGTTTGCCATCGCTTTTTCCTGAAATGAGAAATCTAATAGGCTTCGACAAGGGAACCAGTCGACCTTTAGGGATCCTTCGAAATGTGCCCATTACTCTGAGAAGGAAAACTGTTCACATGAACGTTATGGTAGTTCAAGGACCTTTAGATTACAATATACTCCTTGGACACGACTATATTTATTGCATGGAGCCATCGTCTCCTCACTCTTTAGAGTAATTTGTTTTCCACACGAAGGCCGAATGGTCAAGCTCGTAGACCAAATGTCATTCCCTGGTTCACACATCGCAAGTAGTCAAGTGCCATCCCTGAATGGTCTTTTCATGCAAGAAATGTCTCATCGGTCTCCAGTCTGTCCATGTGATGAGCGCGAGTGATTCAGGAAGATGTGACTGAAACCCAAGGGGCATGCACCCTGGTCTGCTTCGGCAGGAAAAGCTTGGGTATAGGGTTGATTTCCACGAGGGATATATGACTAGTCTGGCGAACCCATCCTCATAGGAAAATGGGAACATACTGGAATAGGATACCTTCGTTGAAGTTATGATGAGTGACTTCGCTCCCCTTTGTCTGTTTCGATAGACATCGCCGAGAAAGAATTTTATTTTCTACGCTTATAGAACTTTCTTGGTAACCTGGAAATTTTTCGCTATACTTGGGGGCATGCAAACCTTTCCCCATGCAAGTGAAGAGTGGCTATTTATTTTTTAAATTTGTAGGAACTCTAACCCTTTAAACCCGTAAGGCTAGCCATTTCCTAACTTGCATAAATAAAGGATCCGTGGCAAATCTTTAGAGATGTAAGCCACTTCAAAATAGCATCTCGAATGAGACATTTTTATCATACGACTGGCGACCAATGTTGTCGCAGAGTTCAAGCTCGTTAAAAAATAAACTCTCCACGAGCCGTTTTAGCGCATAGTTCAAGCTCATTAAAAAATAAACATAAGTCATGAGCAAGTGTTTCTCCCCGCGTTTAAGCTCATTAAAAAATGAACAGGTAAATAACCATTGTGAATGCCTTATCGCCAGCTTTTGAGCCTTGGTCGTGTTCTTGCCATCACCTCCACTCTATTTTTTAGCCGATCGTTCACCCCCATATGATTGTTTACCCCTTCGAGGAAAATCTGCGAAGAACGATTCTGCTAGCAATCCTTGTAACACTGCCGTGATTGGAAAATTCCAAACCTTACCTGGAATCAGTTGCTACCTGAAACCATCACCCCTTCCTCGAAAATGAGTCTTCTTTAAGCTCTTTTCACCTGACTCGTAAAATATGAAAAGATTTCCAAGAGATTGGCCTCTCCGGCTCGTTAAAAGGCATCGAAAGTGCTATCCCTCCTCTAGATTTTAATCTTTTTGGACCTGAGGTATTATTACAAAAAAAGCTCGAGCGCTTGTCATGTTCGGCTTGTTAAAACTATCTAAAATTCATCCCTTTTGTATTATTTTATGCTTTTTCGGACTTAAGGTATTACACAACGAAAAAGAATCTTCAGAGTCTTCTTTCCTTTTCTTTCAGACTCTCTAAAATTGAAAGAGACTGAGTTATCTTTGTCGTTAAACTTGTTAAAACTAAATAGCAACAAACTCATCCAACAGGACGAGAACGAGTTTCGCTGTCGCTAGGCTCGCTAAAATATAGTGACAGGTTCGCCTGAAGGGTGGATTATAGAACAAGCATATGTTATCCTCCTCAAGCTTGACAAGAATAAATAGGTACTGGTCAGCAATGACTGGGGAAAATTGGGAAGAAAACAATAAGAAACTTTATTGGTAGCAAGTCGCTCTTGAACATGACACTTTCCTTCCGCATCCATGCCGGGTTGGGTTGTTCCGTTCACTGGTCTTCACCATTGGTCCGTCACACCATCCATCTCTGGGGTTAACATTACCAATCCATCGTCAGTGTCACCGATATGTTAAAGAGAAGTCATTCAGACAATTCACCTGAGTCTCACCCACTGCAATACATTCATGCTTCATTCCTTCATGATCGCCACCTTGAACCCCATATTGTCAGTTTGCTTTCACCTCCAAAATAATTTGCTTCGGTCTTGTGTCGTTGATGTGGGATTCATTAAGGCCCTCTTGTGACAGGTTTCTTCTTGTCGACATCAGCTCATTATCCAAGAAGTTGACTTAGGAACAACCCTTTTAGTACTTTGAAGCTTGCATGCCTTAACGGAAAGTTTCTCACTTTCAGCGACATGTTTACATCAATGGCCTTTGACTGAGAGATTTTGCGTGGTGTTTGACACCAAGTCCCTTTTTCACACCACATAAATTGTACTGTAGTACCTTGAGGTCATTGTCATTATTGGTGATTCTTTTCGTGCATGTTAACAACTTACATCATTGCCTGGTAATCAGGCGATGTCTTTCCATGTTCGACTCCAAAACATTTTTCACATGGATCGACTTGTACTATGAGTGAAGATTGGCCGAGTTTGAAGACCCTGGATCTAGTTTCATCCATCCGAGTTGCGATATATTCAGGAATATAAAAACATCCCGTGCACATCATTGTTGATCAGATGATCATCCAAATAAAAGGATGATGTGTCCATATCATCATTCTATCTCACAGACGATCGTCTGTCCTATGTACATGAAAATGAGTTTATAAAGCAGAGCATGGGAATTCCTGCCTCAGCTAGATCATTAAAAAATGTTGTCAAATAATGTATTGTACTGTATCTGATTACAGGCCGCCTCCCAGCTCAGAAAAACTTCGGATCCTCATAGTAAAGCATTTCACCCGACATCAAAAACAATTAACGACCTCATGCTTTAGGGGGCAACTGTTATAGACATTTTTGGGCACTTCAAGCCAAATCACAAATTTCCATAAACTGAGGGCTCTTAAGTTCCTAAAAGGGTTGCTTCACTGCCTAAAGGAACAAGGTCAACTAATTACATCATCTCCCAGAAGTTCTCCACTGAAAACTGCTCATAAATGGTCAAAATTGGACCATACTGAAAGCTCCATGCAGAGGGTGCGATGCATAATTCACCTTCCCAATGTAGCAGGGTGCGATGCATACTTATTTGGCCCTCTGTAGGTCGATGGCCAGGAATGGAACAAATGCAGGGACAAAAATGCGAGGTGAATATCATGGAATCTTCCAGGAAGCTTCCCTCTGACACTTGCCACTCCATTTTCGGACCAGGATGAGTAGAGATCTTCATTCCCAAGTGCGAAATAGGAACTATAGAGAGAAGACACTAATTTTAAGATCCCAAAAAATGACTCACCTCTCTGTAATCATCTATATATGGATCCCTTCATCGACAGAGATCCATAGACCGGGAATTTTCGTAACTTTTATAGGAGATAGTAGTTGTTGTTAGTCTGGTATTACATGCAGCAGGTTTGTTGATGGTATAGTTGCTCTTGCTTGAGGTGAAGAAGGGATTCTTAGCTGGAGGATGATGCTGGGTCAGAGCTCATGGTTGTAATCCTCTTGCTACTTTTCATCTGAATAAATCTCTTGTTTCCTTCCATATTCTTGTGTACTTGTTTATATATGCTTGTATATGGTTAATGCACATCTGATCCTGCATTATTTATGAACTTAGATCCTTGTTTCTTGCATTGTAGTATGTTGCTGTGATTCTACATGTCCTTTTGGAGCTGAGCAGACAAAGAAAAAGTGGCAAAACTCTATCAAGAAAGAGAGGAAATCGAGCGCAAGACTCAGGTTGGCCCTCTTGGTTCTCCTCCCATCTATTTTCATAAAAGGAATCAATAGTAGACTTTGATTGTTTGTTTCTAAGATAGCCATCCATCTTAGTGGGAATAACAGCATCTGTGTGGACACTATTCCCGTATAACAACCATGCGACACGAAATTTGAAAATTACATGAAAAAAGTGATTTTAATCACGTTTTTCATGTATTTCTCATTTTTCGTGTAGCAGGGTTCATCGAAAGTATGCATCATGGGTACTCCTTGGATAACGAATCAAAGGCTACATCTAACGAGTGTTGTCACCAATATGTGAGTAAACCCACAGGGAGATAAGTTGAAAATACAAGTTGAAAAAATAGTTTTTTTCTCTTCTCTCTAAAATTTGATGATGTAATCTAATGTTATTTTATTATTTCCAATATTATTCTATAATTTCCTTAGGAGGCCCAATTTAGACCTAAAAACTCCCCGAATGCTAACTCTCATTCTAAATCAACTTCAACCTCTTCTTGACCAAAATTGATAGCTTCTATTTCCATAGTCTATAGCCATGAGCATAAATTATTTTAGACTTTCATTTTCTTTGTCCTCATTTGAATATCAATGTCCTTCACTTTCTGAGGAGATGGACTCTTGAGTGTAGAAGATCTTTTTCTTAGCCTTCTTTCTATGCTTTTTCACTTTCCTAAACTTCTCTCTAGGATCATATTCTTTCTTCTTCTTTTCAAGACACTTGGAGCCTAATAGTGACCAAATTTACCATAGTTAAAGCACTTGAAATAGAATTTACCTTGGTACTATACTAAGCCTCTCTTAATATTCCTGAAAAACTTGGATTCCTCTTCATCTGATTCATAACATGAATCATCATGTTTTTCCTTTGAATTTTTATCTTATTTGAAGGATGACTCCTTTGTTGTTGATTTTCCATTAGAAATTCTCATCTCATAGGCAGTAAGAGTACCAAGTAGTTGGTCCAATGTGAGAGTCTTCAACTATGTAATCTCTTCAATGGCTAGAACCTTGGGATTAAATCTCTTAGGGAGATATCTCAACACTTTTTGAACAACTAATGTCTCTTCTAATTTTTCATCAAGGCCTCTTATAGTTTTCACAACCTTATCAACTCTTAAATTTATTTTAGCAATATCTTCATCATCATGCATCTTCGAAGACTCAAATTGCATTAAAAAACCTTGAAGTGTGGCTTGATTTTCCTTTTTGTCACCTCCATATAAGTTTCTCATCTTTTCCCAAATAACTTTTGAAGTAGAGAAATCCATACCTTGACTAGTTCTAATTTAGGTAGGCCAGCAAGCAAGGCATTCATATCTTTAGTGTTACATGTAAATTCCATCTTCTTATCTCTTGTAATAAATGTTGGAGGATTTTGATATTATTTTTCCATTTCATCCCATACATCAATACCAAGTGATTGAATATGGGTTTTCATCCTTACTTTCCAAAATCGATAGTTTGTTCCATTGAACATTGGTACCCTATTGAAGTATCCTCCTTCTTATTTTTCCATGGTCCTTGATCTTTATTCGAGCTGTTACAATGATCCTAAAGTAATTAGGGCTCTAATACCAATTTTTAGAAACCAATACAATACTTAGAAAGGGCGTGAGTCAGTATTGTAGTAATTTTAAAAGCTTCTTTCACTAGTAAATATTACCAAGATATCAAAAACTACTTTAGAATTTAATTCATATTGGCATCACATGTGTCAACCATTAGAGGCACAAATAATCGCATAATTTCTTCAAACTTTCCTTCAATTTAATTCACAAAGAAAAATTCTACCTTTTATTACAAATTTCTTTGCCTACAACCAAAATGAAGCTACTACTCCTCGATTTATCAGCTACAACATAAAGGAGATACAAACCTTAGTTTATGAGCTACCACTGAAGGAGCTCCAACCCCTAACTATTTACCAACAAGTATTGGAAGGAGCTACAACCCATAGTTTATCAGTTACCACTGAAGGGAACTCCAACCCTTAACTATTTAGTAATCACTACTGGGAGGAGTTATAACCCCTAACCTAAAAAAGACCACTTGATTGAACTTAATGATTCATCTCTCATACAATTTTGAAACTCAGATCATGGAGGAAACTTCCTTTCACAAACAAATAAAATTTTCACTTAAATCACTCACCATACACACACCATAAAATCACTCTCAACAATATCCGATCAATAATAAAAAAACCACCATCCATACCAACAACATCAATCCAAGAATTCATTCTTTACACAAACCTTGCTCAATCTATCATGCTTCTAAATAATTTTGGCTGATGTTTTTTCTTTTCTTTTAGCTATAGTTAACTTAAACTCTTTTTCTTCCATGAATATTTATTTTTTCTTTTGTACTACCTCTATTAAGTATTCTTAATGTGGTCTTTAAGTCTTCAATCATTGTCTACCTATATTTTCTAGAAATCATGAGTTAAACTGTTGTTTTCTTCCATCCTGGTAAGTTATATGATTTAGCAGAGGGGTTTCTAAATTTTACTAACTACCACATTTAGCCATACAACCAAATATACTGCTAAATATGTGCATTCTACCAAATACTACCACTAACTTTGTCCATGCTTCCAAGTCGTTCATTCCCTTCTTTAAAGCTTTTAGTCTTCCACTTCATATGGCATATAATGCCAAATTACAAGTTTTTCTAACCCATTCATACACCTCATGCACATTTTTCTAGGCCAAAAATGGATTTAAACATTACCTCAAAACAATCTTGGTCCTAAGAAATAACACTAAGAACCATTACATATAAGCCTCCACTAGTCCCCTTTAAGTTATATCCCTGAGGGCTTGTTTACCACTACAACCTATCATGCCTATGATCACAAATCACACTTGTGACCAAGTTCTTGTGCTAGCCTTTAGACCTAGATTTTGATACCATGTGCACCTTTGAAAATGTTCTAGGGTTGATCAGATAGGGTTACACGTCCTAGTGGGACCACCTCTCTATTATAGACATTTTTGGGCACTGTAACCCCAATCATAAATGTCCATAAACTGAGGGCTCCTAAGTCCCTAAAAGTGTTACTTCACTACCTAAAGGAACAAGGTCAGCTGATTACATCATCTCCCAGAAGTTCTCCACTAAA